>CABHPP010148796.1:0-5000 GCA_902168425.1 Peromyscus attwateri | reverse complement strand
ATCTTTGTCATATATATGACTTGACTTGCAACTGTTTGCTTGGATCTTTGTCATACATATGACTTGACTTGCAACTGTTTGCTCCCAAGCTGTAAGATGCTTTCATTTTCTTCATGGTGTCTTTTTTCTTTCTTTTTATTTATTCTTTATGTATTTCACATCATGCATCTCCATCCTATTCATCTCCCCATTTCTTCATATCTGCCCCCTGCCTTTGCAACCTCCTCTGCCAATAAAATAAAATAAAATTTAAGACAGAGAAAAAAAAAAAAAAAAGAAAAATCAATCTCGTCATGGAAACTGCAGTGTGACACAGTGAACCCTTTTGTCCATGTATCTTTACTTCCACGTGTTCATTGCAGGGAGTCATTGGTCTGGTTTGAGGCCTCTGGTTTCTGCTACATTATCAGTGCTGGGCCCTGACTGGAACTCCTTTTGGATATCCTGTTGTTGCCCTGTGTTATGGAGATCCTGCAGCTTTGCATCTGAAGGACTAGTCCCTTCACGTGCTCCAGCAGATTACAGCTGGTGTGGATGTTGGAGTGGCCCAACTCATAACCCTGGTTCTGAGCCTGGGTAGTTGCAGGATTGATCAGCCCACCAGCTCTCCCTTGTCCTCACCACTGGCTGAGCTCTCCTACATTGTTCACTGCTTGCAGCTATGAGCAAGGGGCTGGACCAGTTCTGCTTTCAAGGCCTCAGGGTCGGTTCTCCCACACCTAAACCTTCAGGGCCAGCTCTACCATGTTGCCCAAAGGTGGCATAGGGGCCACTGTTCTGAGTGCTGCAGCTGGTAATGGGATCAGCTCTCCAGCTCTTATGACCTCAAGGCCAGTTCTCCCACCTGCCTCAAGCATTGATAGGTGGGGTGGGGATGTGGGGGGCATCTCTCTCCCACCCATGCTGACACACTTCATAGTGTCTTTTGAGTCACAAAAGTTTTTAATTTTGAGGAAGCTCAATTTCTCTACTTTACCCCCTTGGCATTATGTCTAAGACAAGATTGCCAAATCCAGGGTCGTGAAGATTTTCTCTTGTGTTTTCTTTTGGAGTTTTATAATTTTGAATCTTAAGCTTGCATCTTTGAGTCATGTTAATTTTTTTTATCCCTATCTCAGTTGTCATTGGCTTTATTTCTTCCATGGTCAGCTACCAAATTTACTTTTCTTTAGATTTCTTTTCAAATATGTACCAGTAGCTAAATATATCCCAAATACAGATTCAAAGAAAGAAAGAAAGAAAGAAAGAAAGAATTATTTTGAATCTAATTTTTCATTTCCATTATGTCTTTAAATGCTATTTAAATCACTTTTCCCAATTTATTCTGATCCCTCCAAAATGCAATTTAAAGCAATTAGGGTAGGGGCCACATTGTTAGTTCTTGGTCAATTATATTTATGGAAAAATATTTTACAATTTTAAATTTTGGATTGAAAAACTAACTGATACGTATCAACAGAATGACATGTGCTGAGCTAAATTGTGTGTGCTCTGAGGTAAGGGTAAATATCATCCGTTTGCACATGAATCCTCAGTTCTTTTGGGACCCTTTGTGAAAGAGACAGTTCGTCCTTTTCCTCACTGAGTGATCTTAGCACCTTTGCCTAAAATCAGTTGACTGCATAGACATGAGGATGCTTCCAGAGACTTGTGTCTATGCCATGGTCTGCATGTCTGTACTTATGCCCTGTAGTTATTATTACTATTACTATTATTATCATCTTAGCCTTTTAATACATTTTGAAGTCATTAAATCCATGTTTTCCAGCTTTGTGGTTCTTTCTTAAGATTGTCCTGGCTTACCAGGATCTTTGCTGTTCTGTAAAGAGTGTTTCCACTTCTGAACTCATGAACTATGAACCAATAGCTGTGGAGCCCCCATGGGACTGGACTGGGCCCTCTGGATAGATGAGACAGTTGTTTAGCTTGAACTGGTTAGGGGGCCTCAGGCAGTGGGATTGGGATCCGTCCCTGGTGCATGAGCAGGCTTTTTGGAGCCCAGTGCCTATGGTGGGACACCTTTCGCAGCCTTGGTTCAGGGAGGAGGGGCTTTGACCTGCCTCAACTGAATGTACCAGGCTCTGCTAACTCTCCATGGGAGACCTTGCCTTGGAGAAGGTGGAAATGGGGGGTGTGTTGGGGGGAAAGGTTGGAGGGTGGGAGGAGGGAGGAGAGGGGGACCTGTGGTTAGTATGTAAAATGAATAGAAAATTTCTTAATTAAAAAAAAAAAAGAGTGTTTCCACTTATGTAGAAAAGGACACCAAGATCTTGATAGAGATTTAATCGAATCTGTAGATTTGTTGGGAAGTATTTACAATATTGTATTCAAGCTCATGGATATGTGTATCCACTTATTAGCTCTTGATTTTTTTAAATAATATTTTATAGTTTGGATATAAAAGTCATATTTCCTTGATAAAATTTATTCTAAAAAATTATATTCTTTTTGATATAATTGTAAATGGATTTTTTTTCTTTTTTCTTTTTTTTTGGAATTATTTCCTTAATGCTCAGTTTTGTTGTCTATTTCTAATTTATAGAAATAAAAAAAACTAAAAACAAACAAACAAACAAAAAAGAAATACAACTAATTTGTGTGTATTGACCTTGTATCCTACAGTTACAGGATCTTGGTCACCCAAACAGTGCTGGGTATGGGTTCCTTCTCGTGGAGTGGGCCTTAAGTCAAATCAGACATTGGCTGGTTACTCTCTGCTTTGTGCCACCATTGCCCTGGCATATCTTGCAGGCAGATCGCCACTGTAGACACAGGGTTTGTGGCTGGGTTGGTGTCTACATCTCTGCTTTGGCAGTGTGCAGAGAGTACCTTTCTGTACCAAAGACCCTAGCACGTCGGGGTGAAGACTTTGTGTAGGCACCAGCTCAGCTTCTCTGTGTCCAATGAGCTGTTGTGTAGGGTCTTTTTACTGTGTTAAAGAAACTCTCTTCTATTCCTAGGTTTCTGAGTGTGGGTTGTTGTTGTTGTTGTTGTTGTTGTTGTTTTTAAATCACAAAAGGATGTTGGTTCTTTACCAGCTAGGATCACGTGAAGTTATTCCGTCATTCTCTCATAATACATTAACATACTGTACATCATTTAGTTTCCATGTGTTGAACCGCCCTAAAATTATTGGGACGGAACCTCTTGTTCTTTTTTCATGTGCTGTCAGAACCACTTCCTAGTATTTTGTTGACAATTTCTACATCTATATTTGCAAGGGATACTGGTGCACGGTTTTCTTTTCTTTTTTAATCTGTTTATTCTTCTCTCATATATCACACCCCAGTTGAAATTCCCCTCCAGCCTCTCTACCCAGTCCCTCCCCCGATGTCCGCTCTCCCCCATACTCACTCCTCCTCCCTTTCCTGGCCATGAGAAAAGAGCAGGCCTCCCAGGGACATCAACCAAGCATGGCTAACAAATTACAATGAGACTAGGCACATATCCTCATGTCAAGGCTGGACGAGGCAACCCAGTAGGAGGGAAAGGGTCCCAAAAGCAGGCAAAAGAGTCAGAGACAGTCCCTCTCCCTCTGTTAGGAGTCCCACAAGAACACCAAGCTACACAATCATTACATATAAGCAGAGGACCTAGGTCAGACCTATACAGGCTCCCTGATTGTCAGTTCAGTCTCAGTCCCTGAGCCCTGGTTAGTTGATTCTGTGCGCCATGTTCTTGTGGTGTCCTTGACCACTCTGGCTCCTACAGTCCTTTCTCTGCCTCTTCCTCAGGATTAGCTGAGCTCCGCCTAAAGTTTGGCTGTGGGTCTCTGCATCTGCTCCCATAAAGTGCTGGATGAAGCCTCTCTGACGACAACTGGAGTAGTCACTAATCTATGAGTACAGCAGAATATCGTTAGGAATCATTTCATTGCCTCCCCTCTCCCAAGCATGTTTGGTTCTATTCTGGGCGTCTGGGCTGTCCTGCCTCCGTTTCTTTTATTGTACTGTGATGATTTGACTTGGTATCAGGGTAATACTTTGTAGGTTTGCAAGTGTTCTTGCCCAAGTTCAATAGAATTCGCTAGTAAAATCATCTGGTCCTGGGCTTTTGTTTATTGAAAATTTTTGATTACTGGTTCAATTTCTTTACTTGGTATGAGTTTGTTCAGATTTTTATTTCTTCTAAATTCAGTGTTGATAGTTTGTGTGTTTCTAGGAATGTGTCTCTTTAGAGTACGTTATCTCATTTGTTCCCATGAAATTATTCAAGTATTGCCTGCTGGTAGTAACATTCCTATTTTTGCTCTCATCTCAGTTGTTTCAATTTTTCTTTTCTTCTTCTTTTTTTCTTTTCTTTCTTAGTTTAGCTAGAAGTTTGTCAAAGTTTGTTAATATTTTCAAACAACTTCTGGTTCCATGGCTATACTCTTTATTCTTCCTCTGTCTTCTGCTTTGCTTATTTTTGCTCTAGACTTTTAAAAATTCATCCATTATTTTGGAGTGTGTGTGTGTGTGTGTGTGTGTGTGTGTGTGTGTGTGTATACCTGAGTGTGTGTACATGAACAGCATGTGTTTAGGAGCCCATGGGAGCCAGAAGAGGATGCTGGATTCTCTGGAACTGGAGTTACAGAAGGTTGTGAGCCACCATGTGGTCCTGGGAACTGAACCTTGGTCCTCTGGAAGAGCAGTCAGTGCTCTTGACCACTGAGCTACCTCCCCAGCCCTCCGGTCTTGTTTGTTGTTTTTACTCTAATCTTAATGCACCCTCCCTCTCCCCCTCCTCTTCTCCCCTCCTCCTGTTTTCTAATCTGGAGGGTCGAGCCAGGCCCCGCGCATGCCAAACAAGCACATATCACTGAGTTACACCCTCAGTCTCTTCCTGACCTTCTGTATTATTTGGAGATGAGGTTTCACCAGGTTCTGAAGGCTAGCCTTGAACTAGCTCTGTATCCCAGGTGGGTCTTGAACTTACGCTCTCCTGCCTTAGCCCCCCAAGTAGCTGAGGTTACCCTCAGACTCAGCAAAAGCTTTACTTTGTTTTGGAATGCGGGTGTC
>CABHPP010148794.1:0-40473 GCA_902168425.1 Peromyscus attwateri | reverse complement strand
CTGTGCTATGCTGTGCTGTGCTGTGCTGTGCTGTGCTATGCTGTGCTATGCTGTGCTGTGCTATGCTGTGCTGTGCTGTGCTGTGCTGTGCTATGCTGTGCTGTGCTGTGCTATGCTATGCTATGCTGTGCTGTGCTATGCTGTGCTGTGCTGTGCTATGCTCTACACTACCACCCCACCACTACCACCACCACCACCACTACCACATACATGCCCTGCTCTGTAACCTCCCACACACACACACACACACTTACTTCTCTGCAAAGCTGCAAGGACATCCTTGCCTTAGAACTGAGTTCATGGTCAGTGGGGTAGGAAGCCTCTATTCTACCTGTCTTTTAGATTGTTTTTGTTGCAAATTAAATAATTCAGTGAAACACTGAAATGCCATCTAGACTGGCAGCAGGTCTCTGGACTCCAGCATGTAACTACGTAATTGAGTTCTCTTCCATCCAAAGTCAGAACATCATGGAGTTCAATGTCAAGCCTCCCAGACCCTACTTTGCCCTGTCTGGGAAGGGTGGGCATATAGAATCTGACCTTGCTGACTATATAACTGCACAGGTAGTTCCTTTAGAGCCTAAGAAAGCAAAGCCATCTGGTTCTGTGCAGCTGTGGAAATACTGACTATCTAGTTATTTATGTGAGCCTGTGATTTGGCCGTGGTATATATCCCAGAAGACTTTGGGAAAGCAGGGTTTTGTGGCCAGTTGGGATCAATAGAGCACAAATTGTTATTGTGGATAAAGAATTTTCTCATCAGGATGAAGAATGGAAAAATTCTGCTTCTGTCAGAAACCAGAGAAGTGTCCCCTAGCTCCTGTTGCGGTGTCGCGGAGGACAGCCCAGGTAGCACTGTGTCCAAAGCCACTCCAACAATCATTCCACACCTTGGCCCTTTGACTCCATCTGTCAGAAGAAATGTCAAAAACAAAGAGTATCCGGGCAGCAGATTTGGTTTTCTTGTTTTTGCTTTTGCTGAAGAATTTTCCCTGTGTGAACAAACAGAACACTAAAATGGCCTTTTTAAGCTATAAAGGATGAAAGGCATTAGACAGACTGAAAATTGGTGAGATTTTGAAAAACTAAACATTCCAAAGGGAAAAAACACAAACGAGAACTTAACACACTGTGTTCCGTTCTGCCTCACGCCCCTTGCTCGTCCAGCAGCAGCAGGTTGGAGGCTGGGAAGCCATCTAGAAGCTTCTGGATAAGGATGTGAAAACAGCAGAATTTCCAGATCTCTTGAGAACATTGAAGAAGTCATTAACTGTAGTTCGGGGTACAGCAAGCTCTGTGGTTTGGATACGTTCCCTCAAATTCCATGCGCTGGAAATGTGTGCCAGTATAACAGTATTGGAAGGCAGAGCCTAAAAGCACAAGGCACTACAG
Organism: Peromyscus attwateri; assembly: GCA_902168425.1. Lineage (NCBI taxonomy): Eukaryota > Metazoa > Chordata > Mammalia > Rodentia > Cricetidae > Peromyscus > Peromyscus attwateri. The sequence goes on along the minus strand of CABHPP010148794.1, from coordinate 39,081 downwards.
CAGCATTTATGTCATAACAGCTCAGTGCCAAGCACTCCCAGGAAACGGGTTTTATGGGGGTCAGTGAGATGGCTCAGCAAACAAAGGGGCTTGCTGCTAAGGCTGACAACCTGAGTTGGAGCCGCATGGTAGAAGCAGAGAACTAACTCCCTCAAGTTGTCCTCAGACTTCCATATGTACACTATGGCATGTTGTAGCATGAATCTTAAAAGGTCTTATTAATAAAAACAAACCCGGAGCCAGGTATTGGGGTTAAAGCTGGAAGACCAGAGAAGCAGAACAAGCCACAGCTATCTCACCTCACCAGTTCCTCAGCTGATGTTGTTTCCTCAAACTGGAAGCCTCTGTGTCCTCATCCGAATGGATCTCAGCTGAACTGCTGCTCAAAAAGCTTAACCAGGCTCTAGTTCCTGGTCCTCATGCCTTATATACCTTTCTGCTTCCTGCCATCACTTCCTGGGATTAAATGCGTGTGTCACCATGCCTGGCTGTTTCCAGTGTGGCTTTGAACTCACAAAGATCCGGATGGATCTCTGCCTCTGGAATGCTAGGATTAAAGGTGTGGGTGCCACCATTTTCTGGTCCCTATGTCTATCTAGTGGCTGTTCTGTCCTCTGACCCCAGAAAAGTTTATTAGGATGCACAATATATTGGGGGACACAATGTATCACCACAGCACGTGCATACACACACACACACACACACACACACACACACACACACACACACATCTGGGAAACAGAGTGAGAGGCACCTTGGCTGCTAACCTTGACTTTGGATTTGGCAGCCTCCAGAACTGAGAAAGAATACATTTGTGATCTCTGCAAATTATCTAGCCCGTGGTACTTTGTTTACCAAAGAGCAAAATAGATTAATTAGGACACCAAAGAAAGAGTCTTGATAACTAACCAGGACCTACAAGTGAGTGGGGGAATCAGAAATAGTGTTGAATCCACCCTCAAGACTACTGAAGCTAGCATTGGGTCAGTTCAATTGCTGGCCAGACTCTGGTAGCATTCTCCCACCTCGTCCCTTTGAAACATGAGCAAATCCTCTCTGGAGAAGAATAGAAAGTGTTCAGAATCTTCATATGTGGTATTAAATGCCTTTTTCCCCCACAACCCCACCATTACTAGGTTTTATGATGACTAATTCATACTTGCTCTCTTGGTTGTTTTTCTTGCAGTCCTGAGGACCAAGCACAGGGCATTATTACCAAGCAATAATCCAGTAATGAGCTACTTCACAGCGCATGCTCATCCAGTAAGCACCTGAGGATACTGCTGAAGAAGAGGGAATGACCCCAGTCTTGACCAGGCTCATTAACATGTCTGAAGTACAGACTTCACTCTTGCCTCTGTATAGAGCTCCTCCCAGGGAAAGTGTCCATCAAAAAAATCCCCTCCAAGAGCAGGCTTGCTGGTTTATTTTAAGTGCTACATTCCTTGCGTTTTTGGCAACTTTTTTTTTTGGGGGGGGGTCATGGTAGCCTCTGGTCAGCTGCATGCCTCTGCCTCTCATTTCAGATCTCACACAGGACACACCTGCAGCTTTTCTCAGCCTCTGTAGACCATTAGTTTCAAGAAAAACTTCGGAGTGTAGGAGAAAAAAAACTCCTTGAATGCTTAGAAACCTTCATTTGCCTGGGTCATCTATTCCACACTCTGGCAGGGAAGATTTATAAATGCCATTTTTCTTAATGCCACATCAGAAAGTGTGCCCTTTCAACGTGAGCATTTGTGCAATTCAGAACAATGGGGGGGGGCGTCTTTAATGACTCTCCCTGACTACATTCAGGGAGACAAACGGCTCAGCATGATGGGTAAGTTCAGCAATGCATCTCCGTTTTTTATAAAACACTATTTCTATTTTCTGTGTGGTTGTAATCCAGGGGTTAGAATAAATAACACGGAGACAGCTAGCTCACAGTTTAAGAACGCAAAGGGACATCCCATCACATATACGAGCAGGAATCAAACCACGAAGCCTGAGGAATTAGACCTGAGAAAATGAGCACCTCTGGACGGCAGAGAATTAATGGTGCCCTCTGAGTCGAGGAGCACTACAGAGAACTCAGCACCAAACAGAGAAATGGGTGTTGGTTTTGCTACTACTAGATACAGAACCTTATCCTTCTGACTAATGTTTTAAAATTAGCCGTTATCTAAAAATAGCCTCATTATTTGTGTTAATGGTAACCTGAAGTTTGCCCTTTACCAAGGCCCGTGAGTGGGCAGAATCTATTTTTGTCTCCGAGTTCTGCCCTCTACGGGTGCTTCTCTTTTACCATCGTCTTGCCATGCTAAATAGCTCACGAACCACCCGTGTGTGTGCCAGATGGAGGGGACCGCGCTAGCTCTACGTGGTACCTGTCAGCAAGCCAGCAAGCTAAAGGAGTCAAATTACCCCATCTGCTCTTCCAAATTGCCCCGAGACTGCCTCTCAAATGTTAATGTTTTTGTTTGTTAATAAATAATAAAAGGGCATTTTGTCAATGATACGAGTTGACTGATTCCAAATGTGTGTTAGCAAATGTCTGTCAATAATGAGTAACTCCACAGAGAAGCGTTGACTATGAACCCTGGTTCGTTTCCTCCACACTCCCAGCTATGAGAGTCAGGAGAAAATATACCACTTAGGAGGAGATGACATACAGTCAGTAATTAATGGTTCAAGCAGAATTATTCATAATAGCTGCTGTAGGGTTATAAATTATGCAACAGTAACAAAGAAGACATTCAAGGACAATAAAAGAAAAGAAACAGGAAACCAGGAGATCAAAATAAAAAGTGAACGGAGTGTGTATTCAGTTGGGGGTACAGGTGGGGGAGGGTCACGTTTGTTTAGTTAACAAATGCAAAATAAATGCGGGTTCTGTGATGTAAAATGGAGAAGAAGATAGCAGGATGGCATTCCTGCTTCAGAGATGTGTTACTGTGCCGAAGTAAGACAGAATTGCAAATGCCTCCAATAAGACACGGTTAAAGTTTACCTCAGAGTTGTTAGGACTCACCTTAAAAGGTAGAAGGTAAACATGAAACTATGGTAGCTAGCCTGGTTCCTTTGGCTAAATATGGGGTGATGCTTTAAGTAAAAATGATGTACAGTCCTTACTAACCTTCTCCTCCACCATTTGACTTCAGGCTCCCCAGTAGTCCCTACAGATCCTCACTTGCCATTTGTTGGGTGGTGATTAACTATAAGACGGTCCAGAAGTTGTTTTTGTGAATGTTCTTTTGCCGTGATGAGAAACATAAAAGCTTTTCTGTACATTGTATCTACCAACCCAGTGATGGTCACTAATGGCTTTAAAGTGTATTAGCTCTGGGGAATCTGAACCGGAAGTGGCGCCACTTGAAGCCATCATAAGAAAAGTAAACCCAGCTCGTTTGTCAATTAGAGCCTGCGGGTTCTTAGAATATGAATGCACTTAGTCACTCTCACCCAAGCTTTCACTCTCCTGGGTTTCAGTCACCAGTGGTCAGTTGTGGTCTGTAAACACCAAGTGGAAAATTCCCGAAACAGACAATTCACGAGTTTCAATCATTTTCACTACAGTGTGTTATTACAGTTGTTGTATTTTAGCTAGCTGTTTTCTACTAATTTATCAGCGAACCTTTATCCTGGGCTTGAGTTCATGGGGGAAAGGCATATGTATCATTTGGTACTCATCATGGTTTCAAGCCTCCTCTGACACTGATGATCTTAGACTATATCCCTCAAGCCAAAGGGCACCACTGTGTGACTAGTCAACCCCTTGTTTTATTCCCTGTGGAAACATAAAGTCCCTCAGAATCTTCAGAGACGTGCTTAGTGGTTCTCTCCTTGGTTGTTACGTCTGGGTTAGGCTTCTAAACTGTTGTGTGATTAGGAGACATTTTGCCATCCTTTCCAAGTACACTATTTCATTTTCCACTGCATTGGCATTGGCTTTTTTCTTTATGTCTCAATGTCAGCCCTTGGGTGTCTGTGGATGGAAAAGATTCAACTGAATGTATAGAATATCCTAGAATTTGGGTGAATGCACAAGCAACCAACAACAACAAAAAGAGTGAGATATTTCTACTGGAAAAGTCATTTGCAAGGCCAGGGTTTCAGCCTCGTCCTGTGCTATCCCCACTCTACCTAACTCCCTCTTCTCCCTCTGCTACGTCACCATGCTCTGTCAACACTAAGAAGTTTCTCCTTCACTCGAAAATGGCTTACTCAAATACTTTCCTTAAATGTATTTGTAACCTCATTAAGAATAATTCTGGAATCAAAGGTTACAAATCACTTTGCCCTAACCAACAGTAATTCTCAAAGCAGCCCAGGTAGCAGAGACGTGGTAAACACATACTATTCCCCAGTTGTGGAGTTGGCTTTCACTACCTCTGGCAATTTAGCAGCACAGGTTAGAAACACAAGTAGTTTTCGTATCTTTGGGCCCTATGATGATGAATCGTTGTCAACCTGATGAAATTTAGAGTTACGTAGAAGACACATCTGTAGGCTGTCTATAAAGATATTTCTGAAAAGATTTAACTGAGGGAAAACCCTCTCTGAATGTGGATAGCACCCTTCCTGAGCTGGGATTCCAAACCAATATAAATGAGAAGGTGCGGGCTGGAGAGATGGCTCAGCCGTTAAAAGCTAGGCTCACAACCAAAAATGAGAAGGTGAGCTGAGCGCCAGCATCCATCTCTCTCTGCTTCCTGGCTGCAGATGCAATGTGACCCACCACCTCGCACCCCTGCCAGATACCATAATGGACTGCACCCTCAAAGGATGAGCTCAAATAAACTCTTCCCTGTTTTAAGCTGCTCTTTTCCTGTGTCTTGACAGGCCCTGGAATTCCATTCTTTACAACAGTGTGTAATTCACAGTAGGTATTTGCTACGTTCTAACTTTTTTCACAGGTATGTCTCTGTGTGTGTGTGTGTGTGTGTGTGTGTGTGTGTGTGTGTGTGTGTATAGCACATGTGTGCAGGTGCCTGCAGAGGCCAGAGAAGAACTTCAGATACCCTGGAACTAGAGTTGCAGGTGGTTGTGAGCTATCTCATACAGATGCTGAGAACTAAACTGTAGTGGGTCCTATGGGGAAAAAAAAAATCAGCAAGCACTCTAACCACTGAGCTACCTCCCCAGCACCTTATTATAACTATTATTGTTGATTATTCTAAGGAAACTAAATTTGTATTTGTCAAATGAACAAAATGTTTTTTATATCACACATTATGGAAAAATATAAGAACAGAGTAGCTAAAACTACTATGGGGAAAAGTCAAATTAAATATTAATAGTTAGTTGAGAGGTTGCAGTGCAGTTATTAAATATTCCAGAGTTGCTATTAGGCTATACATTCAGCATTTCATGGAATTTTTGTGGAAAAAAAAATGACCAGAGACAAGTATTATTCATATAAAGATTGAAATTATGCAACAAATACGTGCATGAACAAAAGATGGAAGAAAATACAGACAAAATAAATGCAGATGATAAAATAGCAATGTGCTCAGAGGCATCTCTAAGATTCCTTTTTATCCTTCTGCTTGCTGCAACGTCCTAACAAAAATCCTAATAGAGTATTAATTACCAAGTATGTCCTGAAAGTCAAAAGAAATTTTTAGGGAGATTTTGGTGAAGAGTCTGTGAACGGTCTTTCCCCGTAGTGACTGGTTCAGGCAGGAACCGACACCTCCATCTTCAAGCAGCTCAGGAAGATAAAAACACGGACCTTAGAATGGGCCGTAACTACAGTAGCTAGGTACCTGATACCATTTGCTCATGGAATCAGGGGAGCCAGATCTAGTCCTCCATGTTAGTTTGGGATGGAAACACATCTCTTTCACTGCTCATGACAATGCCTGGAAATGATCTGCTTAGTCATTTAGAGCCTGGAGGTGTTCTCTGTCTGCTGGGTTTCCATGGCGATTATAATCTTTCTCCTGTGGGTTAGGTAGCGACTCTGCTGAAGGCCTAGAGCATGTACACAGGGAACACAGTTCAAAATGTTTTATTGACAAGTATTTGAACCAAAGAGGTAGGAGTATGCTAACTGCTCTGGAGTTAACTAGAGCCCTCAACACTGACTATAGCATCACGAAAGAAAGGGTATGTTGTAATACTCCATAGGCTGTCCTAACTGCCATTTCAGCCCAGGCACCTGCACTTGCTCAGCTCTGGCTTCTCACATCATACAGATACATATGCAATATCCCCCACTGTCACCATGCTATGTGTTCAGGCCATCTGCCTACCCATCACAAGACTTGAACCTATGCATAGTCTTTAATATATTAATGATAATATTTAAATGATAATTCGATGACAAATAATAATAATTTAATGATAATGATTATTTGTTTTGGTTTGAGTTTTTTGAAACAGGGTCTCAGACTGGCCTCCAACTCCTGATATTCCTTCCCCAGCCTCCAGAGTGCCGGGATTACAGGTGTGCACCACCATGCCCAGCTGTACCCTGGAATCTTGTGAGATGTCTTTACAGAGGACAACAGGGGGAGGGAGGGAGGGGTCACCACCCATGGTGTCACTCTTACCAAGCAACTGCTGAGTCATGGAACAAAATCATTTCCAAGTGTGATGACTGGCGTAGCTCCAAAGCCAGTAAGAGAATCTTATGTCAGAGACAGCTCATTGAGGCCAGTGAGAACAGTGTGATGAGTGCCTGTTTCCCTAGCTCACTCACTCACTCTCTCCCTGAAGTCAGCTTTCACTTAAAACACGTGTTTATGAATTATATAGATAGAACTTCAATTACACACACAAAAATAAATCAATTGAAAATCACTTCCCATAGGCCAGCAAGATGGCTAAGGGGATAAGATGGTTGCCCTGTTCACCTGGTGACCTGGGTTAGATCTGAAGACCATGTAAACGTAAGAGTAGAACTCGCTCCACAGCTTTGTCTTCTGACTTCCACGTGTGCACCCAGGCACACTTCATGCACAATCACAAAAAAAAAACTTTTAATTGCTTTCCTTTTTCATAATTGATTCACAAAAAAGGTTCATGCTAAAAAGGAATTATTGTAGAATATTATTTTAAGATGTGTTACATTTGTTTATGCTATAGAACAATTGTTTAATGATGCAAAGATGTGTTGCATTCTTTTATGTTGCATTTGTTTACCTCTGTGGAGCTGTGTTACTGTGCCTGTCTAAAACACCTGATGGTCTAATAAAGAGCTGAATGGCCAATAGTGAGCGAAGAGAAAGGCTAGGTGTGGCCGGCAGGTGGAGAGAATAAATAGAAGGAGGAATCTGGGAAGAAAGGAAGAGAGAGAAGGAATGAGGGAGGAAGGAGAGAAGCACTTCAGGAGCCAGCCACCCAGCCACCCAGCCAGACACGAAGTAACAAGGAAAGAAAAGTTATACAGAAATAGAAAGGGAAAATCCCAGAGGCAAAAGATAGATGGGGATAATTTAAAATTAAGAAAAGCTGGATAGATACAAGCCAAGCTAAGGCCAGGTATGTATAATTAAGAATAAGTCTGCATGTGTGACTTATTTGTGATCTGGGTGGTGTGTCCCCAAAAGAGCCCAAAGAGTAAAGAACAAAAGCTACCAACAACAAAATGATCTTTTTATCAAATGCAATAGCCTTACATTTTAGTGTATTTTTTGAAGCTGCTCAGTATTTTCTTTCAATGGTGCCAAAATTTTTTAAAACCAGAGGTCTGGAATTATTCGAAGCATCCTAGTAATTCTGAGAAATGTTACCACAATGGACATACTTATTTACCTATTTGACAAGGTTTACTGCCAGTGAACCAGTAGTCTCCAAATTAGTGCTCGAGCCAGAGTTAGTATCTATATATACAGATGCATTCCAATGAGACAAGCATGGCGGCCTTGACAGTCATAGGGCCATAAGAGCGCCTGCCCTTGCTAGCCACCATGGAACACCTCAGGATTCTTGAGATATATGTCCCACTGCATAGGCAGTGGACCACAATTACCCAAAGAAAGAAATCTAGAAATCAAATTGCCTATGAGTAATGTAATAGCATCCAAAGTGAAGAAAACAAAAGTCAAAAATATTAAAAATGCAATGATATAGCTGGGTATGGTAGTGGAGACTTGGTATCCCAATGCTCAGGAGGTGAAGGAAGGAAGAGTATGTGATCAAGGCCAGCCCAAGCTGGTCTACATACTGAGAGCCAATCTCAATCAATCAATCAATAAATAAATAAATAAATATTCAGTATCCAGTGTTAAAGAAAATGTCACAAAACCTTACATCTTTTTAAAAATTATTAGGCAGGCAAAAAAGGAAGATGATGGAGCCTATAATAAGAAAGATAATATTAGAACTAGAGTGACACAAATATGTAATTAGTAGACATAGCACATTGAAAGTCCCCTTGTGTATTTCTATATGTTGAGGATGCTGAAGAAAGAAATACATTATATAGAAGAGGTATGTTCAAAGTCCAACTGAACATCTAATGATGATTTACTTTCCTCATCAATGTATCAAAAAAACAAAACAACTTAGAGAAGACAAAGATGTATTTTGACTCGTGGTTTCAGAAGATTCGGGATTCTACGTTGGGGAACACACAACAGAGGGTCTGCATACATGACAGTGGGAGCTTGTGTCTGCCACTTTGTACATCTTGGCCGAAGAGGAATCAGAGAAACAAATCACAACCAAAAGTGGATATGGCTTTCAAAACCCTGCCTGCCCTGGTGGCCTGCATTTGTCATCTAGGCCCTGTGTCCCCAAGGTTCTGAAATCCTCCCAAAACAATGCCACCAGCTGGGACCAAGCATTCAACCATGTAAGCCCATTTCACATTCAAACCATAGCAAGAGATGAACAATGAAACTCTGAGATAAAAATAAACCAAGTAAGAATGAAAGCAAATTACATACCTCAAGAGAACAGACTGATCAAATTGAAGTCACTGAAATGGAAACTGACAAAGAAAAAAAATCACAGAGGCTAGGGAAAGAAGAAAAAAGAAACAAAGCCTTGGTCAGCTGCAGAACAAATTCAGACAGTTCAACACGCAAGATGAGTACCCTTGAGGTCAGAAGTATTTCTAACTGCGCAGTTTTTCAGAGTCTAGAATATTCACAAGTGTGAATATTCATGTACAGATACATGTTTGGGATGGTGTCTTAGTTTCTTTTCCTGTTGCTGTGATAAAATCAATACCCTATCTAAGACAACTTAAGGGAGGAGGCATTTTTTTCTGGCTCACAGTTGGAGGGTGCAGTCCGTCAGAGTGGGATAGTCGGAGCAGCAGAAGCTGGAGACTGCTCATCTCATGGCATTCAGAGTGAAGAAGCAGAGAGCGAGGGACTGGAGAGATGGCTCTGTGGTTAAGAGCACTGGCTGCTCTTCCAGAGGACCTGAGTTCAATTCCCAGCACCCACATGGTGGCTCACAACTGTCTATAGTGGGATCTGATGCCCCCTTCTGGCATAAAGTCACACATGCAGATAAGGTACTCACATATATAAAGATAAATACATGTTTTTTTAAAAGAGACGAAGAAGAAGTAGAGAGTGATAATGCTTGTGCTTGGTTGGCCCACCTTCTCCTTTTTATTATAGTCCGTTATCCTGCCCCCAGAGAATGGTGCCAACCAACGTAGGAAGGTTTTCGTACCTCAGTTAACCTAAACAAGACAATCCCCCACAGGCATGTGCTGAGGCCCATCAAGTTGGCAATTGAGATTAACCATTTCAGGCGGTGGAGGTGAACATTTTCTCTGTGCTCTTATATAATGACTATGGACAAGGAAGCAGAAGGACCAAGGACAGCCAGTAAAGTAGTAAGGAATTTACTAGCTAAAAGATGGAATAGAGAAGGCTTCCAGCAAACATGGAAGGTTCCTGAAGGGATTGCCAGCCCGGGGGATCAAACTTTAGAAGTTATAAATGCTCTGAAGTAGAGAAATGTACCAAACTGTGTATGTTAATTATGTCAAACCTTAGAGGTCATTCATAGATAATATTTGAGCCAATGTCCTGGCAGGCCATTTAGAAACCAGGGTGGTTAATGCCTATTCTATACAGGAATGGGGAAATTTGGTGTAAGAAAGTAAATACAGACTTTAAGTGGGCCCACAGGTCGGTATTTCCACTGAGGTAATCCTTCTGGGTGACTATGTGGTGCCATTCCACCAGAAAACCCTTTCTGTCCATTTCTGTGTGTTTATTGTTAGAATCTGCCTGTCTCCCGTCTCAGGCTCCTGGAATCATATCTCTAACTGTCCCACCACTCAAAAAGACCAATATTTGGAAAATAGGAGGCAATCAGGCTTATTTGTGGGTTAGTGACCTGGACAAAGCAGAAGAGTCAGGGTTTCCTAGGAGTCAGGGTTTGCTTTTGTGGGTTCTTACTCTTGAGGATAAAAGAATTAAAAAATGGACTCAGAAGCAGCTCAGGGACCATTTTAGCATCTGAGAGAAAAACCACAGAGCAGGCAAGCACTAAGCCTTGGCAGCTGACTGGAGAAGAGAGATGGAGAAAAGGGAAAAAGAAAGGCATGCCTTTTGGAGTTAGGGTCAGCAATAGAGGTCTTTAAGCATCAGTACAAAGCTTTAGAGGAAATAGTGGGAAAGCCTAACATGTCAGGGAAAGCTTAAGACTCTCACTGGAATTCAAAACTAAGGTAAGGAAAAGCTATGCTTCTTAAGTTAGAACTCAATAAAGCAGGCGGCCTTAGCACGGAAGATCTGTCACCAGCTATAGAGAGGGAGGAGCTTGAGTATATACATTAGTTCATTCAGGTGATAATTATTCCTCTCATCTCCTTAGCTTGCCTTCAGAAGAATCAGCTTTGCTACAGGATAGTCTCCTGGCCAGGTGATTCACAAGGCCAGTTAGATGACCAGTTAGATTAAATCTTTTTTTTTTTTTTGATTCTTTGGGAACTTCACATCATACAGCCTGATCACATTCATTTCCCAGTCTTTCCATGTCTTCCCCTACACCCTTAAGACATCCCCCCAAAAAAATTAAAAATTTAAATTTAAATTTAAAACAACAATAACAAAAAAATCCAATTTGTGTTATCTATATACTCAGTAAAGCATGGTCAAACTCCCAGTGGCCATCTCCTTAAATAGAACTAAGTAGTTTCCCTCCCGCACCCCAGTCAGAAGCCATCAATTGTGGGGAGCTAACTTCAACATCCTTAGTACACTTTTTAAGAGTTCTCTTCAATGGCTTCCGATTTAGGCTGTTACTTTTGAGGGGGAGGTTGGGAAGGGAGTAGGAATTGTCACAGAAGCCTTCCATGTCCCTCTTTCTCAACTGCACCTCTGCCGTCACAGCTTCCTTGCTCCTTACAGTCAGCAGGAGCACGGATCATGGGCTTCTACATGGTTTTTTTCAACATCACAGACTACATGGGCCCCAGCTGCATAGCACCACTGACCCAGACAAGGCCCTTGGAGGCATCCCAGACCGTGGATGCAAACCTGGCCCCAGGTAGCAGCACAGGCCACTTATATCAATATAGTCCCTGCTGGCAGCATGACCTGTGGACATCAACGTGGATTCAGGTGGCAGCCCACACCATGGACATCCTCATGGTCTTTGGTGGTAACATAGGCCATGGACATCAACACTGACCGCAGCTGCAGTAGGACTACAGCCCCAGACATAGCCCTTGGTGGCAGCAGGGACCTGGACATCACCGTGGCCTCAGGTGACAGCACAGGCTACTCAGATCAGCATGACCCCCAGCAGTAGCACAGCCCACAAACATCCTCATGGCCATTGGTAGCAACACGGGCCACAGACATCAACAGAGACACTGACTGTAGCAGGACCTCAGACCCAGACAGTCTGGACATCACCATGACCTCAGGTGGCAGTGCAGGCCACTCAATATGGCACCCCTGGTGGTGCAGGACCCTCAAACATCAACATGGCTTCAGGTTGCATCCCAGACCATGAATATCTACATGGTCCTCAGTGGTAACACAGTCCACTGATATCAACACTGATCCCGGCTGCAGCAGGAGCATGGACCCAGTCATGGCCCTCAGTAGCAGCATGGGCCTGAACACCACCATAGCCTCAAGTGGCCATGGAGGCCACCCATATCAACATGGTCCTCATTTGCAGCACTGCCCAGGGACATCAACATAGCCTCAGGCTGCAGCCCAAACCAAGGACCTCCACATGGCCTTAAGTAATAAGATGGGCCACAGAAGTCAAAACAGACCCAGCTATAGCAGGACCTAGGCTGCATACATGGCCCTCAGCAGCAGCATGGATCTGGATATCACCATGGGCTCAGATGGCAGCATAGGCCGTTTATATCAGCCTGGTCCTCACCACTATTGCCTCTCCAGTTCTACCTCTCTCCACAGAACACACACTGCTCCACTGCTCTCTCTTTTCTCACCACCACATACTTGCTCGCTCACACCGCCAGGTGATGGGTGGGCCCTGAGTGTCTTCTGCCTGCCCACACCACAAGTTGGGAGGTAGAAACTCCAGAATAACTCTTAAGAGAAAGGACAATTGTATATAACGTCTGGGCAGCTTAGAATGCCCTGTCATATACCAAAGCCAGATATAGAACTCAGATTTTTCTTCTGACCAGGAAGAAGTAGTTTCTCCTTAATGGGCCTCCAAAACATCTGATATCATCCTCTTTTCATATAGTATTTTAAATCTTAAGAAGGGGATTCTCGGTACCATTTCTAGTGTTACCAAGGAAACGGGCGATAAGGTCTGAAGCTCATGTGGAAGAGGTCCGCCATCAATAGCCTCCATACCTGCTGATGCCTGTCTATCTCCCTGTTACTACTTCGAAGATCCATCTTGTATGATTCAGGGGCATGGTAATCTGTTATTAGGGAGAGAAAAAAGGAGCAGGGCAGGAAGGATATGTGGCATGTAGCATATTTTTCATCCATGGATGTGTCTCCTATCTCTTTATCTGGACAGAACATGCAATGAACTTTGATCTCATAAAGCTAGTCAACAAAGACCAAGAAAAGACATTACAAAGACCAATGTATGTTCTGGGTTCTGTAGAACTAAAGATTTAGATCAGGTCCTTCAGTATCCTAGCATGGGTGAGAGGGGGACTTAAGAGGTTCTGCCTCGGTTGAGGAGCTATTGGCAATTTATGGCTGAAGAGAGAAGTGAAGCCAATTTTCTTCAGTGGTGTGGCCATTGGTAGGTTGCCCATGCTCTAGCAGATGATCCTACCATTGTTTGGTATATGGATTCAGTGGTTTATATGATCCACATACATTGTGTGCATATATGAAATTATAATGATAAATAAAAACTGTATGAATAAACAAAAACTATTCCAAAGGAAAGACAGACAGACAGAGTTAACAGCCAACATATTAACCATCTAGGTGGGCCTTTTCTTCAGGAGAAAGGATTAGAAAAGAATGAATGGGAAAGGGGGTGGGAACTGAAGAACATTTTCTAAGGACCTTAAAATAGAACTCAAATCTCACATGAAATTCATTCATGTTTCATACACATCTTGGCCCAAAGGTAATTTGATAAAATATCCTAATGTCTGCTTTCTTACTCCAACTGATCACATGTGGTTGCATGTAGAAGACTCCACTTACATATCAATGGGCATTCGAAAAAGTTTTGCATTTGGAGCATTTAGGATTGGGGATTTTCAGATGAGGAAAATGAAAATTATCTATGCCATTTGTCTTAGTTAGGGTTTCTATTGTTGTGAGGAAACACCATGACCATGGCAACTCTTATAAAGGAAAATATTTAATTGAGGGGGCTTGCTTACAGTTTCAGAGGTTCAGTCCATTATCATCACAGTGGGGATCAGGGTGGCATGCAGGCAGATGTGGTGCTGGAGGAATAGCAGAGAATTTTACATCTTACAAGCAACAGGAAGGTGACTGAGACACTGGGTGGTATCCTGAGCATAGGAAACCTCAAAGCCCGCCCCCACAGTGACACACTTCCTCCAACAAAGCCATACCCACTCCAACACCTCCTAAAAATGCCACTCCTTGTGAGATTATGAAAACCAATTACATTCAAACTACCACACCATTGAAGTCCTCAAAATAAGGAAAAGAAAGAGGAGGTCAAAAAGTTCTAATGAAGAGTATAATGTTTTATAATTATGATCTTTAAAAATCTTAAACTAAGTCAAAAGAAAAAATACACATTCATGCTTTGGGGCTTAGGCCACACCACTCCTAAAATATCATTTAAGACGTCAAAATGTGTCACTCCAATATGTACCATCTCTGTACATTAATTACTTTGAGCCAGACAAAATTGAGAACCAACCACACAGGAAAGGCTCTCTACTTCAGCCAGCTCCCAAAATAGAGTTAAAACACTCCTTTGTAAATGAGATTTAGATACACAAAGAAAGGTTTCATTACAGAAAGCTGTACCAGAAGGTGAGCTTCTCAGACAGTTCCTAATGTCAGAATGACACTTACTCAAATAACAAGGCAACCTTTACTCACCAGGTAAATTCGGTCTGCATTCATCTCCACCATCCCACAGAAGCCTTCAAACCACATTCCTCTCTGTAGATTGGGTTGTTAAATGAGTTTCTATCATCTGGCCATATTTTAAGTCTCATAAACCCAGGGGGACTCCCATGTACATGTACAATTAAAATGATTTTTTCCTACTGTTGATCTGCTTTGTGACAATTTAATTTAGAAGCCAGCCAAAGAATCCAAAGAGTATAAAGAAGCCATTTTCTCTTTCTTACAATACTTAGGAGCAAATATAGTGACAGCAGATTTCTCATAGACAAAAAGTGTAAAATCAATGACAACGAAGCGCCATTGTTAAAGTAATTAAATGAACAGCCAAACTAGAACTCTATAAGCGATGAAAATATATTTCAAGAGTGATGTCAAAACAGAGACTTTCAGACATAGAAAAGCTGGGGAAATTCATTACCAGCAGAACTGAATGGTAAGAAATGTTAAAGAAAGACCTTCATACACAAGGAAAATCATACCAAGATCCTCTAGATATGAGAAGACAGAAGAAGCCAAGTGCCAGGTGGGTCAAGGGGATGCAGTCACAGCAAGACCACCCCAAAGTGACTGGGACCAGCATGACCAGGATAATCACTGTCCTTTTAGTGAGTCTCTCTTGATACACCAGCTCTCACCCTTGAGAGTGTACTACTGTCCTGGGCTTCACAAATCCTCCCTTTAGTTACTAAACCTCAATCTTACTCCTCGCTCGCTTGCTCTCCAATCATTTTCTGTGGTAAGTCAAGACCCTGGCTTCATCAGAGCACCACTATCTGGAAAGTCCTCAGCTGGCAATGCCAAATCTCCCACAGCCACTGGCAAAGCCAGATAGAAATTATGAGCCAAACAATGGAATAAAAAATATAGCAGAAACTGGATACTTGAAATCATATCGATGTGGATTCTGTGAGTGCAACAAGGCCTTTCTCAGATCTTGGTGCCAGACAGCCATGGTCACCAAAGCCACTGCAAGCCAGTGGCCTTAGGGTTTGCAATATCATATTCCAGAAAGAAAAAAAATGCAGACAAGAAGTGAGTAGTGTGAATGTAGATTCATTAATGAACTATGAGAAAGAATTCCTGAGAGTGGGAGAGGCTCCAGAGAGGGAGAAGTGTCAGCGAGTTGCTCCATCCAAGGAGCTTTTAAGGATGTTATAGAGGAAAGTGGATGGAGGTCGAGGAATCTTTAGTGGGATTGATTGTTTCTGAGTGCATCAAGGGCTAGCTGGCAAAGAGTCCACATGCCCTGTGCATGCTCCCTCAGGCCAGTCAGAAAGTTACTCATCGATTCAAGAGAAGAATTACATGTGCTATTGACTAGCACACGATCCACCATGAGCCCCTACCCTTCCCAGCTATGGGGAGCTTAACACCCTGTCACTATTATACTTCCTTTGAAAAATGACTGATGGCCTAAGTGAACCTATACATAAAAAGGGAAAATGGGGAAAGGGTGCGGAACACAAAGGAAGTATATTATTGAAGAATCTTTTACTGTACATGAAGTGGCACAATGTACTTGCAGTTAAGTTTTTATTGTATTAAATTCTAAAGGCCAATGCAACAGAATCACAAGAACACATACATCCCCACATCCATATGTGATACCTAGTAACAGGCAAGATATTAAAGGAAATCAGTAATGGAACAAAAAAAAAAAAGACATTCAATCAAAAAGACCAAAACAGGGCAAGGGGAAATAGAGAAACAAGCACAAAGCAATAACAAAAGTGGATTTAAAACTAACCAACTCAACAACCACATTAAAAGTAAATGACCTAAGCACTGCAGTTAAAATGCAGAGATTACATGCTTGAATAAAAACAAGCAAGACCTAATTGTATGCTGTCTATAAGGAATGCAGTTTACATATAAAGGTATTACTAACTTAAAAGGGAAGAAGAGGGCCATTTTACAATCATAAGAAAGTGTATCAAGAAAAGAACAGAAACTTATGCGTGAAGTCTGACAAAATTCCCAGAAAAAATAGGCAACCACACAGACTTGGTTAAAGGCTTTATCAGTCTTTATTTTCCTCTCTAGGGAACACAGAACATGGACCAAGACAGACCATTTTCTGCTTAATAAAAGAACCTCAACAAATTCAAAAGATTCCAAATGGTATAAAGTATATTATCTCATCATAAAGTAAAATTCACTTAGAAATTAATAACAGAGCATTTTAACACTTTTGAGAACACACTGCTAGATAGACCATTACTCAAAAAGAGCAATAGTAAGAAGATGTAGGAAGCATTTGGAGCCAAATGGAAACAAGGTACAACACATTAAATTCTGGGAGACGTAACTAAAGTGATACTTTGAGAGGTAGCCATAATTCATAATGCTTGTGGTAAGAAAGAAAAATATTCTCAAATCAATGACTTCCTGCTGTGGGATGGTCTGTACGTCAAATTGCTCTGATTGGTCAATAAATAAAACACTGATTGGCCAGTGGCCAGGCAGGAAGTATAGGCGGGACTAACAGAGAGGAGAATGGAGAGAATAGGAAGGCGGAGAGAGTCACTGCCAGCCGCCACCATGACTAGCAGCAAGTGAAGATGCCGGTAAGCCACGAGCCATGTGGCAAGGTATAGATTTATAGAAATGGATTAATTTAAGCTGTAAGAACTGGATAGCTAGAAGCCTGAGCCATTAGGCCAAACAGTTTAAACAATATAAGTCTCTATGTGTTTACTCGGTTGGGTCAAAGTGGCTGTGGGACTGGCGGGTGAGAGAGATTTGTCCTGACTGTGGACCAGGCAGGACTGGAGAAAACTCCAGCTACAACTTCCAACTCTGCTTTAGAATTAGGAGGAAAACCAGGCTCAAAGTGAACAAAACTAAAAGGGAATAATAAATACAATGAAAAGTTGACAAAATTAAAACAGAAAATAATGGAAACTCCAAGAAAACAAAGCTTATTATTTTTAGAGATTAATAAACCTGCAGCTATTAAAAATTGATCTGAAAGTGAGAGAAGACACAAATTGCCAATACCAAATTGAGAGTAGTAATATTAAATAAAAATCAGGTGCTATTTTAGGTCAATGTATTTTTAGTAATTTTTTATTGTTCGAAAACTTCATACATTTATACATGTATCTCATCATAGCTCTCCATGGCTACCTCCAACCACTTAGTGCTCACCATTTCATCTATCTCCCTATTCATGTTCTCTTTTATGTTTCTGTTTTCACTATTAATAAATATATGAGTCCAATTAGTGCTGCTCACATGAACATAGGTGTGCGGCCATTCACTGGCATATGAGCAGCCAAAGGATGGTGACTTAAGGGTCTCTGGCCAGCTCAAGCATGGCAAGCATGGCTCTGGCAGGCCTTGCCCTTTTCCCCCATTCCCTATTCCTTGCTAAAACCATTAGATTATATTCCTAAAGCTAGCCACCAAGGTTTATTCCCTTATTTGGCCACTTCCTCCCCATGAGGTTGACTTCCAAGGTCCAGCTATCAAAGTATTGAAG
Organism: Peromyscus attwateri; assembly: GCA_902168425.1. Classification (NCBI taxonomy): domain Eukaryota; kingdom Metazoa; phylum Chordata; class Mammalia; order Rodentia; family Cricetidae; genus Peromyscus; species Peromyscus attwateri. Next base: position 21,111 of record CABHPP010148794.1, on the reverse strand, counting down.
GCCAGCAATCAAAAGCCCCTTTGGTTCATCTAATTAACATACCCAATCAAAATATACCACTGCATCCTAGCCCATTCTAATACAGACCTTCCCTTTTTCTCTTCTTAAAATTAGACCTGCAAAGTCATTTGCTGCTGTTTTTCTGCCTGAGTCAGAAAGCAGCCATTTTAGCTTTTCTTCCTGCTTAATAAAGAATCTCTCTGTGAAAACAGATGTTTGGGTGTGCTTTGTGCCTAACTCAGGGTCCAGGAGGGAGCCCTGCTGTGCTGGGGTCTTCTTCAGTGACTCTCCCTGCAGCAGCCATCAGTTGCCAACAGATCTTCCAATAGGGATGGTGCCTCAGGGGACCTGCCCCATATCTGTTAAAATCTTTACTGTCTTGACCTTGTGCAGGTCTTCAGGTAACTGCAGCTGCTGTGAGCTGATACATGCAACTGCCATGTCATGGCCAGAGGTCAGCCTTTCACAGCTTCTCCTATCTGCTGCCTCTTACATCCTCTACCCATGTTGTATGACAAGACTTTTCCTGGGGAGATGTAACACACACATACACACACACACACACACACACACACACACACACACACACACACACAACCTACTCACCTCAAACAGAGAGCCCACAACAGATCAAACTACAGACACCACCAAAGTCCAACTTGGTGAACCAATGAGTTTTATTGGGATTACTCTCAGCAATATGGGTGATGGGTTACTATGAAGAGCAGAAATGGCTCAAAGACAGCCTCATCTCCAAAGCCTACCGAATCATGAGTGACAGCTCACAAAAGCTGAGACCTGGGAGCACACCGCATAGTCTGGAAGCAATCAACAGGTTGGACAGTGTCATTTCCGCATGGCTCAGTTGGGCTAAACCTCTTCCAGGCAGCTCTGCTGGTTTCTGCTTCTTCCAGACAGCTGGTCTGCTCATAGCATCTTCCTTTGCAACTCGGCTTATCTAAAAGTGACTCTTGGCAGTCTTTATCAAAGCTTACTCTTGGAGCCCAGTGAATCTGGTCTGTTTCAGGGACTTCCTAAAGCTATTTTGAGTTGTTTACTTTCTATCTTATGGAGCTTCCCTGAGAGATAGAATGTTTAAATCTGGGAGGAAATTGCTCCATAATACAACACCCTCTTTCAAAAGTTCCCTGAGCCTTGGGTGGTAGGAGGCTGCTATAGATGACTCATTCACAGCTGAGCACTTGGAATTATTTATGCTTGGCATATTGACACACTTCAAAAAGAAGCTTCTCTGCAAAGTTGAGAACAGCACACAACTGTGGGAATAAAGGCAAATATTTATAAGGCAGTTTGTAGGTCAATAACTTTGACAATTAAGATTAAATAGAGAAATTTCATGAAAGTCTCAGACTACTATATCTCACTCACGTAGCATAAGTTCTTTAAACTATTAGAGAAATTGGATCCTTAATTTAAATCTTTTTCTTTTATTTCTTTTTTGTTTTTCTCTTTTGTTCTGTTTTGGTTTTGGTTTTGGTTTTGGTTTTTGAGACAGGGTTTCTCTGCGTAACAGTCCTGGCTATCCTGGAACTGGCTTTGTAGACCAGGCTACACTTAAACTCACATAGATCTGCCTGCCTTTGTCTCGTGAGTTCCAGGATTAAAGGTGTGTGCCACCACTGCCTGGCAATTTAAATCCTTTTCAAAATAAAACATAGAAAAATAAATTAGGAATTGGGGATATAGCAAATCACTCAGCTATTAGAATGCTTGCCTAGCATGCATGAGACCCTGAGTTCACTACCCAGCACCAAATAAACTTTACAGGCATAGTGGCATATATCTGTAATCCCAGCACTTGAGAGTTGGAAAAAAGGAGGATCAGAAGTTGAAAAATCATCCTCAGCCACAAAGTGAGTTCAAAGCCAGCCTGGGCCGTTTGAAACCCTGTCTCACAAAACAAAAAAACAATAAAAATCACTCGCTCTCTTAGTCAGGGTTTCTATTACTGTGAAAAGACACCATGACCCCAACTCTTATAAAGGAAAACATTTCATTGAGGCTGGCTTGCAGTTTCAGAAGTTTAGTCCATTATCGTCATGACGGGAAGCATGGCAGCAGGCAGGCAGACATGGTGCTGGAGAAGGAACTGAGAGTCCTACATCTGGAATAGGCTAGCAGCGGGAAGAGAACTGGCTTAAACTTCTGAGACCTCAAAGCCCACCCCCACAGTGACCCGCTTCCGCCAACAAGGCCACACCTACTCCAACAAGACCACACCTCCTAACACTGCCACTACCTATGAGCTGAGCATTCCAACACATGAGTCTGTGGGACCATTCCTATTCAAATCACCACACTCTCTAAAGGCTTTATAAAAACATATAACATGTAACGTATAAGAAATAACATATGAGAAACACCAGTTCTATATAGGACAGTTCTTTTAAAAGAGCAGTTCTCTCTAGTTGATTCTATGAGAGCAGCTGTCTTCAGATACCAAATCTAGACAGAGACTTACAGTGGAAGAAAGTAAAAAAAAAAAAAAAACTAATATCTAATAAACACATACAATTTAAAAAGATATTTAAAAAGAATAATAACATTAGTAAGTAGGGTTTACCATAGAACAATAAAGTTTTGGTTTAATACTCTGTAATCAGTCTATATATGTAATTATGGGTGGGGACTTATTTAACCAGCATGAGGCCCTGGGCTCAGTTCTCAGCTCTGAAAAGTACTGAATGAATAAGCGAATAAATAAATAAAGCTGGGCATGGTGAGGCACATTTTTAATCCCAGCACTTAAGAGACAGAAGTAGGAGGACTTCTATTGAGTTTTAGGCCAGTCTGATTTACATAAAATGTTTCCGGCCAGCCAGAGCTGCATAGTGATATCCTATCTTTTTAAAAATGATAGCAAAAAGGCAGGGCAGTGGTAGTGCACGCCTTTAATCCCAGCACTCGGGAGGCAGAACCAGGCGGATCTCTGTGAGTTTGGGGCCAGCCTAGTCTACAGTGGGAGATCCAGGACAGGCACCAAAACTACACAGAGAAACCCTGTCTTGAAAAAAAAAACCAAAAAAAAAAAAGATGGTAGTAATAATAATATCAACTAGATGAAAGGGAATAACAGATGTTCCTCTTAATAGAGACACAAAAAGCTATTGATAGAGTCTAATAGCCATTTCTGGCTTTTAAAGAATGGAAATTGGAATTAAGTGGGCTTTGGTGAAGGAGACCCTATGTTCAGTTCCCAGCACTACATTAGCTGATGTGTTGAATACACATCTGTGATCCTAGCATCTAAAAGTGGAAGTCTAGGGCTCAGGAGTTCAGGATCAACCTGCTCTCTTGAAAGTTCCTACCTGACTCGGGCTACATGAGACCTAACCTCAAAACAACAACAAAGTTAGATCTTTATTCTTTCTTCTAGGGTTGACAAGATGGCTCAGCAGGTAAAGACACTTGCCACCAAGGCTAGAAACTTGAGTTTGATCCCAGGAAACCACATGGTGGATGAAGAGAACAGGTTACGTTGGCCTCTGACCTCCACACATGTGCCATAGCATGCGTGCATGCATGCACCTATACACCTACACACATACACACAAACACGCACAGGTGCATACACACACACACACACACACAATTAATTATTTAATTAATATAAAAATAAAAACTGTTCCAGCAAGGGACTAGAGAAGGAAATTCCTCAGCCAGAATTCCTCAGAAAGAATAGCTATGGAACCTGTTACGTCCATATCCCAGTGAAGAATGGAGACTGCCGCCATCAAAGCACCTCCATTCAGCACTGTTGTGAGTTTCAAGTGAAAGACGCAACAATCTGTAAGTATTTAAAATATATAAATAGCATCCAGAATGGGAAAGAAAGTTCTATGAAGAGAGGCCAAGAGGATTTACAAGAAGCTACTAGAACTAATAAACAGCTAAATGAGGTTTCAGGATACAAACTGGGTCAGCGTTAAAAGCAAATGCATCCCCACATATGAGCAGCCAACAATCAGAAACTGACATCTTAAAAGCATCTTTTACAATGGCAGAAAGAGAAATGGGTAATACTTCAGGGTAATTTTGAAAAGAAATTTGCAAGATGTGTACACAAAAATCTACAAAATGGTACTGTTTTCCCATTTTTGCTGGAGTTCGTTAATGAACGCATCATCTTTCCCATACTTCGCCAGGGTGCCTGCCAAAATTGCTGAAAGAGTCTGCCAGTCGCCACTTGGGCCTGACACCCACCCCCCCCCCCCCCCCCCCCCCCCCACCCCCCCCACCCCCGCTCTGGGTGAACAGATTTAACCACACCATGCCATACAGAATTTTAATAGCGTAAGGTAGTCACACACTGGGACACGAGGGAGCAGTGCTTGTGTGGCAGCTTTTAAGAAAGTTTCCTCTCTGGATTTGTGGGTTACCCTTTTCAAAGAAAAAAATATATTTGCCAATTATCAAGTAAATTAGGACGTTATTTCTTATCAGCTATGTTTTTAATGTGACCTCCAAAGTCCACTTTCAGAACTCTGCAATGGTTCTGCGAATTGATGGAACTCTATGAGGAATGAGGTCAAGAGCGTCCAGTGACTCTCTCAGAACTGAGTTCATTGAAAGAACTAGAAAGCAAGGCTCCTTACACTTCTCTTCTGTGCCTTAAGTTGAAGCAGTACCAGACTCTGAAGCCAAGCAGATGCTGAGCATCTCCTCTCCCAGAACTACAAGTCCAGATAAAACTCCTCATAAATTTCCAATCTCAGGAATTCCGTTACTGCATCAGTTGAACTAGGGCATGGCCCCAAGACATGCAAAGAAATGTTTGGATTTTAAAGTGTGGGGCTAAAGGACATATATGTAGCTCTACAGCCATTTTTCAAATTGTGTTTGGTTATATAAATAAATGATCTGATGGGGAGGGATTTCCACAGGTTTGGAATCACACACTCATAGGGCTTTCTTTCCTTCTAACTGGGTCACAATGTCAAAGCTTCCATCTAGACTAGACTGGATGGAGTGTTCCTTAACTGTCCCTACACAATGGATTCCATACAAGGTCTCTCTCAGATAGACTCATCAGCCACACTTCTTTTAGCAGGCATAAGACAGAAAGTATCTTAGGCTATGTCTGTGGTAAGTAATGGCCAGAAGTTTTTCCCTCTCAAACATTCATTATTCTAAGATTTTCTGGGGCAGATTGAAAGGCCACATGTGGCAGCCTTCTCCTGTTCTGGCTATAGATCCTTTGTGATTGGCCATAATGACATTATATCCCTCATTTCTGCTACAATATCTTCAATTATGTAGTTAACATTTTTTGCTAACCTTTTCAAACACAGGAAAGCAAATTCCACCTACCCAATAGCTGTGTTTTTTCTGCTGCACATGTTGTTCACATTATCTTTAAATTTAAGTGGACGTTTGCTTTCTTTAGTTACATAGCTGGGTAACCAGTTATTTACCTGATTTGTAGATGCGTTTAAACTCCTATGCCTCTGGGGATAGATTCGCACATATTGTTGTCATTATACATGTGCTTAACAATTTATCTCTCCCAACAGTCTCATGGAGTAAGCTGGTATAACGTTACCCCTTTTATAGGAACCTGGAGACATTACCACTACATTGCTGGGTGTTTTGTGCCAGCCAATCAGAAGCATTGTCTTAGTCTAAGTGATTTTAATCTATTGCATACACCAGACCTGCCCCATCTCCCAGGAGAGCCACAATTAGGGGATATGTTCCAGCAAAGATATCACTATGAAAACATTTATAATATGTTATTAATAAGTAGTGGTACTAAATAATTATAGTATGACTGGACACATGAGACCTTCAAGTGTATTTCCTCTCATAATTAAGATGTGTGCTCAGACAGATAGGAGAAATTCAGCAAACATGGATTCTGTGCATGGCTCACAATTTTAGCAAAGGTCTGTTGCTTTGAATAAGTAAAGCATTGGAAAGGAACATCATAGCTTAAAGTGTCAAATGTGCCCTGTGGTTCATTAAGAGTTGTTTGAAGATTGGGTATTAAGCAAAATGACTTTACAGATCAGTTGTCCTAAAATGACCAAAAAGTAAATTGGTTGGGCTTCTCTGTAGACTGACTTCTACTTAGTTGAGTTTTGTCTGACCATATTGGTAATGTTTCTTCTTGTTTACATGAGTTTAGCCTAAGAAACAGAAACATTTCTAAAACTATAGGTATGATGCAATCCACTTCAGGGTATAAACACTATAAAAGCCAACCAAGTCTATGGAAAACTGTTTGAAAAGATTTCAAACAGAGTCCATTCTCTCTGTCTTATTAAAACTGTCTCCTGTAGCTAGAGTTTTCCTGCCTGGCCCACAGTCAGGATAAATCTCTTTCACCTGCCAGTCCCACAGCCGCTCAGACCCAACCAAGTAAACACAGAGACTTATATTGCTTACAAACTGTATGGCCGTGGCAGGCTTCTTGCTAACTGTTCTTATATCTTAAATTAATCCATTTCTATAAATCTATACCTTGCCACAAGGCTCGTGGCTTACCGGCATCTTTACATGCTGCTTGTCCTGGCAGTTGCTGGCTGGCAGGCAGTCTCCTTCTGCCTTCCTGCTCTTTTAATTCTCTCTGTTAGTCCCGCCTACTTCCTGCCTAGCCACTGGCCAATCAGTGTTTTATTAGCAACACATTTGCCATACAGAACATCCCACAGCAGTCTCCATTCATTTTTTTAAGGAAAACAAAAGAATTCTCTTTATACAACCAGTTCACCATAAGCCATGTCCTAATGCTTCCTCAAGGAATGGGCAGAAGCCTGACACAGGACACTGAGTGGTTTGGGTCCTATGTCACCCCCAGGCAATCATGCCACACAGTTATACCAGAAATCAACATGAGTTCTCCATTATCCCAATTTACCAGAATAAACATTATATTTTCCCACAAAAGTATCTTGAGATCTTAAATATTCATTGCAACAGGCATAACTGAAGCCAAGATTAAAGTTTAAGATGTTGTCTGGCACATCTTGTAGAGAGAAGTACAGATAGGTTTCTGTTTAATATGAGGTAAGTTTTAATTAACTATTTGGGCATTATCACTCTTGACCTAGATATCAAATCTGAATTTCCTTGGCTAGACTCCTCAATTCTTCCTTTTCAGTATTACCTATTGATTATAATAAGATCCTAACTTTCTAGAAAATCAGAGTGTATATCAAGGCACACATACAGCATGCTGGGAGGCATTTCTGTTGGATTTACCATACCATCCAGGCACTTTGGAACCCAATCATGGAACACAATTTCTTCTTATTTCCACCTACTGTCATGACTGCATCAATAATAATACCTACCTGTGCCCTTTGAAGTGATCCAGTTTGAGTGACAAGTTACATGACCATGTACGTATCTCTAGCAGAGTTCTTCAACAATCTGACTTATGGCCAGAGGTTGTCTAAAGAGATGATGTGTTATTTAACCCTATCATGTCACTTACTCTTAGCACTTGGACTAGTTAACCACTCCTCTTCTAAGATTCTGTAGCTTCATATTTTCCAGAAAGTAAACTGATAAAAATGATAATACACAGTGGGTTTAGAGCAGTTTCCTTCACTTGGCAATATGTATTGAAAGCTCTTCTATGTCTTTTCATGGCTTAACAGGTCATTCCTTTTTTATTGCTGGGTAGTTTTCCATTGTCTGCATCTACTGCAATTTATCCAGTTACCAAAACTTGCCTACAATTATTGATGGTTATGACCAAAGCTGCGTGTTTTTCTATAACACATTTTCCTGTCCACTTGGATAGACACCACCTTGTATATTTTCTCGATCGTATGGTATGAATATTGTCTTAGTATTTTATTGCTGTGAAGAGATACCATGACCACGGAAACTCTTATAAAGGAAAACATTTAATCGGGGCTGGCTTATAGTTCAGAGGTTTAGTCCATTATTATCATGGCAGAGTGCAGGCAGACATGGTGCTGGAGAGGTAGCTGAGAGTTCTGCATCTGGATCCAGCAAGAAGAGTCCAAGACACAATAGGCCTGGCTTGAGCTTCTGAGACCTCAAAGTTCACTCCCACTTCCTCAAATAACACCACACCCACTCCAACAAGGTCACACCTCCCAATAGTGCCAGTCTCTATGAGTCTATGGGGCCACTTTAATTCAAATTACCAGGAGTATATTTAGTTTATAAGAAACTATTGAAATTTTTTCCACTATAGTGATATCTTCTTGCATTCAAACCAGCAGGGAATGAGTTTCTATCTCTCCATGTCCTAACTAGCATACTTTAGATTTGAGCCATTCTGCTAAGTGCATAGTGATATCTCACTGTTGTTTTAATTTGTAGTTCCCTGGTGGTCAGAGAAGCTTCTCTTTGCAGTAGCCGTGGTTAATGCATAGAGTTATAACTGATCAGTGTGCTAAGAACAAGTGACTATGAGTGTCCGACCCTAAATACGATATCTATGTTAGTCTTCCCTCAAGGCTCAGGGGACATCACAGAAGCAGCAGTGGGTATAAATCCAGATGATGGGGAAGAGTTCTGTGACGTGCTATCTTCTGAATATGACATGGCCCTTGCCCTCATGAATACACAACAGCTGTGTTTATCTGCACAAAGGTGCACCACATAAGTCCAGTTCAAATTCCAGCAGCAGCTGGGGATGGGCTCAAGAGTCCCCCCTCCACCTGAGGAGCTATTGGCGGCTGATAATTCCTGTGAGAGGGAGAATCATTTTTCTTGGGTGAGTGGCCACTGGTAAGTTGCCCATGCTCCAGTGGATGGTCCCACACCCACGCTCGTGTGGACAGCTCTAGATGGACTAAGTGGGGGGAAAAAAGGATGACTTATGAATTTGAGAGGAAGACATGCTGGGGGAGGTCTGAGAGGAGCTTGAGTGGCAAGAATAGAAAGGGGCCATGGTCAGAATGCATTGTATATATGCTTTTTTAAAAAAGACTGTGGAGGTCACCAACATAGACCTAGTACTCCTTTCATAGATAGATATTTTATTAAAATACTAATGAACAAAACTGAAGATCTGGATGTATAGGCCACGGATAGGGCCATATTACTTTCCACAGACATTTTCTGGGACTTCCAAACAAGACCATTAACTTTATTTTTGTTTTTAAAAGTGTGTGTGTGTGTGTGTGTGTGTGTGTGTGTGTGTGTGTGAGAGAGAGAGAGAGAGAGAGAGAGAGAGAGAGAGAGAGAGAGAGAGAGAGAGATGCACAGGGAGCAGGTGCCTGAGGAGGCCAGAAGAGAGCATCTTGGAGTGGGAGTTGCCGTCTGACATAGGTTCTGGGAACCGAACTGGAACCTTCACAAGAGCAACTGAGATTGTTTCAGCTGCAAGACATTAACTGTGTTTATAGTAAAGATACCTTACCTTCTTGCATGCCTGTGAGCTTGAGTTGTACCTTACCAACTCTAATCCTGCCGGATGCCCGTTATGAACCACCTTGTGATTTTACTGATGAGTTTTTAAAAATCACCAAGATCCTGTATGAGTCTCTTGTAAAGACAATGGACCTCGAATATCTGAGAGGTAACCACGCCCAAGCTCTCAGCTGTGTCTTGCTTTCTTGGCTTGTCTTAATCCTCGTTCTTAAAATTTGAATTTACAAGTAGCTCCAACTCTGCTTCATGTTGGCTTATCCTGAAATTCATTGGTGGACTGAAGCCAAGGATCTGGTTTTCCCTGAATCGAAGTCCCTACAAGATAAAGGAGATTCCATAGACTGAGTGTGACAGCTTGGAGCTACCTCCATCCCTGTTGCCATGGAAAACACTCAGAGGAAAAGATGGGAGAGTGGCTGTGTATCTCTGTGTTGTGTCTTGAATTTTACTCTCCCTCAATGGGCTGTGGTTTGAATTGTCTAGGTGGTGATCTTGACCTTGGCTCATTTCTCCACAGTAGACCTAAACTTTGGCTTTGCTACAGACATTACATGAGCTTTTATAGTGAGCTTTTATCCTATAGCTTGGATTGGTCTCTTCGATGATGTCTCTGATATTTATCTTTCTACTAATTGTTGCATTTAGATATTACAAAGTGACTTGATGGCACATACAGTGAAAATGAGAGGAAAGAACTCAATACAGGTTACAATTAAAGGGACTATGAAAAAGTCTGATATCACAGGAATCCAGATTCCACAGCAAATGTTCTATGTGCAGAGAATTTCCACCTGCTTGGAATGCAATGTGAATATATTTGCAGGCTGATAGAAACATCTGGCCCAATGAAGGGCTGTGAGTGGAAATGATAGGCATGTCTAAATCTCTGTAGCTTAAGAACTAAACAAATGTCACACTTATAAAAGTTTTTTATCACGCCAAAGGCAGCTTTGATCATATTTTTCCCAGATGCAGCACAGTATTTTGAAAAATAAAGCCACTGAAAATGCTACATGCTAACATCGACAGCATGACCCACAACTGGAAGAGAGCCGGGAATCGACTGGAACCAACTGGGCTGAGGTCACAGGCTTGGACTTCTTAACAGCCTTTCACCCAACTGATGAATAGATCGAATCTGCTGCTTTGGACGATAACAGAACAGGTGATGATGGGCCTAGAGACCCCACAGGATCACCCAGATGCCTGCTTGGAGCACAGGATCACCACAAACACCCTTTTGTCTTCACACAGCAGCTGAGGGATGATCTCCTAGAATTCAGATCCGTCCCATTGCCATGAACTCAGAGTTGCTTCTGTTGAGGGCTGGGGGTCTCATTGGTTCCTCCTCCTCCTCAGCTCCTTCCACAGGCTGTCTCAGCGCCTCTCCGCCTCTCTCCTTGTCTGCTCTGTCTGCTGGCCTCGCTGGAATAGGCGAGCAGCCCACCTCAGCTAAGCTGAAAACCTCATCAGATTTTTGTCATTGTCTTATAGAGTGCGAGAAAAGTTCTGAATACTTTTCAAATCCATGAAGAAGGGTTTAATAGAATGGATCTGGGAAGCCCCCAGAATAATACTATGTTCTCACAAGTTCTGCTCTCACTGGGACTGTATTGAATCCATCCAGAGAAGAAAGTGTACATGTTTGCAATAAGCCAAATGCAGAATGTTTTATTTTGACTTTTTTCCTTTAACTCATTCAGTGGGATCCTTTGGGGACAGTAAGAAATGACAGGTGATATAAGAAGGGTTGTTTTTTTAAAAGAATAATTAGCATTATGATATTGTCTCACACACACACACACACACACACACACACACACACACACACACTGAAAGGGGCTCTTTTCTGCTTTCCTTTTTAGATTTTTATTACATTTAGTGTGTGTGTGTGTGTGTGTGTGTGTGTGTGTGTGTGTGTATTCTATAGCACACATGTGGAGATCAGAGGACAGCTTTTATGTAGCAGTTCTCTACCATGTGGCTCCTGGGAACAGAACTCATGCTCACCAGGCTTGGCAGACTAGGTCAGGGTCACTGGAATATCCAGTGTTGAGAACATCTCTGTACAGAGAACTCTCAAAATGGCCTCTTGGCTATTTTGAAATACACAGCTAACTCTGTAAACAACAATGGTCTTGCTGTGCTATATAAAACAACAGATAGTTTCTCCCATTAATTGTCCTATCTTCCTAATCTCCTTCCTCCCCAACTTCTGGCTTCTACTAACCTACTAGTGACTTCTCTAAGATCAATATTTTCAGCATCCACATGTAAGTGAATGTATCATGAATCTTAAAGAGTCTTATTAACAAAAACAAACCCAGAGCCAGGTATTGGGGTGAACGCTGAATGATCAGAGAGACAGAACCAGCCACAGCTACCTCACCTTACCAGTTCCTCAGCTGATCCTGTTTCCTCAGACTGGAAGCCTCTGAATCCTCATCCAGAATGAATCTTAGCTGAACTGTTGCTAAAAGCCTAAAAGCTTAACCAACCTAGTTCCTGGTTTTCACGCCTTATATACCTTTCTACTTTCTGCCATCACTTCCTGGGATTAAAGGCTCACTTCCTGGGATTAAAGGCATGTGTCACCATGCCTGGCTGTTTCCAGTGTGGCTTTAAACTCACAGAGATCCAGATGGATCTCTGCCTCCCAAGTGATAGAATTAAAGGCATGTGAGCCACCATTTTCTGGCCTCTATGTCTATCTAGTGTCTATTATGTTCTCTGACCCCAAATAAGTTTATTAGGGTGCACAATATTTTGGGGGAACGTAATATCACATTTCCCCTTTTTTGTCTAAAATTTAAAAAAGCTTTTAACTAATACAAGAAAAACTATACCCAATAAGTATATACAATATATAGTCAAGAATTACATTAACAATGTCTAGTCCATTAACATTTGACAGATTCAGAGGAAAAACTCCATTAATATATAACAATGTCCAGTCCATTAACATTTGACAAATTCAGACAAAAAGTTTTCATTACTTTTCCTATATAAAACAAGTAGTTCCTTTTTAAAAGTAGATTCAATAATTGACCTTTTTTTCTTATCATATCCAAGTGAAAACTAGTGGTATTTTTTTTCTGTGTCTGACATATTTCACTCACATAGAAACTATCAAGCTTATCTATGTTGCTCCACTACCAAACTTAGTTTTCAAGGCTGACTGTGTGTGAGTGTGTGTGTGTGTGTGTGTGTGTGTGTGTGTGTGTGTGTGTCTTACTGGTTTTGTTGGTTGTTGGTTGTTCATTTATTTGTTTGCTCATTTGTTTGAGATGGGGTCTCACTATGTACCTTTGGCTGGCTGGAGTTCATTATGTAGACCAGAGCCTGCCTCTGCCTCTTGAATCCTGGGGTAAGGGCATGTGCCACCACGCCCACCTTCTTGTTGGTTTGTGGCCAGTTTTATGCCAGCATCAAGTTCTTTTTATTTACTTACTATAATTATGTATATAATTACATCTATAATGTGTGTGAGGAGGTACACACAGGCTATAGCATGTGTAATGATCAGAAGACAATTTATTGGGTTGGGGCTCTCCTTTATGTGGGTTCTAGGGACCAAACTCAGGTCATTGGTCTTGCACGGGAAGACCTGGAACCTGATAAGCCATCTTGCAGGCCTGTGATTTGGACTTCTATGACTCTGTAATGTGTTTTGAAGTCAGATATCGTGATTGACAGCATCTTTGTGATTTTCACTAGGATTATTTTAGCTACTTGGGCTCTCATAGTTCCATACAAGTTTAGTCATTGAAAAACATTACATCAAGAATGGCATTGGAGTTTTGGTAAAGATTAGAAGGAATTTATAGATTGTGTCCTGTAGTGTTTTTGCTGTTTTTAAATCAAGAAATTATGCTGGGCATGGCAGTTCATGCCTTTAATCCTAGCACTTGGGAGACAGAGGCAGGAGGATCTCTGTGAGTTCAGGGCCAGCCAGGTCTATAAACCGAGTTTCAGGACAACCAGAGTTAGGCAGAGAGACCCTGTCTCAAAAAATAAATAAATAATAAAACTAAAAAAAAAAAAAAGAACAGGGCTGTTATGTTGCTACGTCCTTCTTCCCTGTCGTCTGATAAGGCTTCAGTGGTGGTAGTTCAGGGGAATTTGAATAAACACTTCTACTTTCAAAATTTTACAAAGAGAAAATTATGAACTCCAAGTAGTACCCCAATTGGAATTAGAGGGAGAAGCTAATTACCTTTATGAAAAGTGTTGATTTAGATAAGAACCAGCAATAAGAGACTGTATGAATGCTTCCTGTATCCTGTGTGGGATACATTAAAAAATCAAGGTGTTTTGCAGCCTGTGTTACTCTCTCTGCCCTAGGATTGGGCATTCCACAGCTTTAGGTCCTAACCTCTGTCAGCTATGGATCATTTCCAATGACACCTTCTAGTTTTCGAAATTGTTCCAGATGCTGAGTTCAGATCCAGACACAACACAAATGTTCCTTACAGTTTCACCTATCAAGAGAAATGCTAATCCTAGGGGGACACATGTGGCTGTAAAGGGAAAACACAAAAATGTTCTCATTTCAATCAGCTGTTCTATTCACTGAAGCATCTCAGTGCCGGGTAATTGTGGGGTTACTTATTATAGCAGAGATTCTGTAATTACAGTTCCCTAAAGGAGCAGATAATGTATATTGTATTTGAGATATTACATGAAATTATTCTTGCTTATTCAAATGGAAGTCTAAGGACTGGAAAATTCAGCCATCATTCTACCACTGATGAAAATTTTGAAAATGCAAGTCAGTAACCACCGCGAGCGTCACATTAGCCCAAACTAGATTGTTTCCTAAATGTTTTAATATTTATATTGTGCTGCTAACTGAATTCATGATGGAGTAATGGGTTGTTTGCAAAGTATATTGCAAATACAGGTGTTTTCCAGTGGGAAAGAAGATAATTCGGATGGCTAAATGAGGGTGGGAGAAAATATGTGCTCAGAATGGAGGTACTGTGTACTCCCCCTCAAGCTAAAGGCAGGTTTCATTTCCTACATAGATGAAGCGGAATGGTGACATAAATATTTAAATGCACCTCATCGCAATATTTTTATTTTAGAAAGTACTGTTTACTTCGGCTTTTGTTTTGGTTGCAAATAGAGCCTCATAATGTGATTTTATTATGTTAATTATTTTATTAATTAATGCATGTATTTGTACCATGTGCATGCCTGGTGCCCAAGAAAGTCAGAAGAAGGCATGGGATCTCCTAGAACTAGAGTTCCAGATGGTTGTGAGCCACCCTGTGGAGGCTGGGAACTGAATCCAGATCCTCTGTTTTCCTTTCCCATTGGAAAACATTTCTATGTTCTTAATGGCTGAGTCATCTTTCCATCCCCACTATAATGTGTTCTTTTAAAACCAATAATAAATTCAGTTTTAATTCAGAAAGCATTTAGCAGTTTGTAGGAGGTTTTAGTGTTTCCCTAAGTGAAATAGGTTCAAGTCTGTCACTTTTCACTGAGAGACAGAGAGAGGAAGCTAAGGAGGAGGAAGAGGAAGAAGAAGGCTCCACTTTTCTTCCTAGATACCTTTGTTCATGTTTTATCTTCTGTGCAGAAAAGAGCTTTGAAAACTTTATTTTACTGTTGTATGTGTAATGGTTTTCCCTCATGCATGTCTGTGTACCATATGCATGATGCATGCCTGGTGTCCTCAGATACCAAAAGAGGGCATCAGATACCCGGGAGCTGTAGTTATGGGGAGTTGTGAGCTGCCACCTGGGTGCTAGGGATCAAACGCTGGACCGCTGGAAGAAAAGCCAGTACTCTTCACCTCTGAGCCATCCCTCCAGCCCTCGCCCCAAAACTGCACTCAGATCTGGTTGTAAATTGTGGCTTGACAGGTTATTAAGTTACTTACTGTGTGATTCTAAGTAAATTTTTAAAAACAGTATTTTCCATCAAAATGCCAATAACAAAGCTGGCATTCTGTGCTGGTGTAGAATCAAGGAGATATTGTGCTCAACACAGATGCATGGAGGAGGGAAAGGGCAAGTCAAGGCTACACAGAGAAATCTGGTCTTGAAAAACCAAAACAGAGAATATATATATGTATATATATATTGCATATATATATATGCAATGTGTATATTCAATAAACAAAAACTCTAGCAGTCCGTAACACACAGCAGGCGTGTTATCCCTGCCATCTTCTCCTGACACGCCCCACCCCCACCCCACCGCAGACTGGACCACCCATGCACCAGGTCCAACATGAAAACAGTGATGGAACATAGCAGGACAAAGGATGGCAGAAGACCCCACTCTACTTTCTCTTAAAGGAAAGTCCTGGAAGGTTTCACAGTTTAGCTCTGTATCTCCTGGCCAGAGTTTAGTCATATGTCCATACCAGCTTCAAGGAGGCTTGGAATGTCACTATGTGAAAGGCCACAGGCTCTGCTGAAGGATTAACTATGATAGAAGGAGAAACCTTCCATATTTAGACAGGATTCACGCCTTTGAAGACATCTCAGGATGCTTTCTTTCCAGGTGCCTACATCTTTTTCCCCTCTAATGTCTTCTGACACTTTTGCTAGCTCCTGCTTTCCTACAGGACACAGCTCTATGTAGGAGAATCCTGATCCTCCTACAAGTCCTCATTGCCTGTCCTAGTTAGAATTTTTATTGCTATGATAAAACACCATGAACAAAAGCAATTTGGAGGAGAATGGGTTTATTTGGCTCACAGGTCACATTCCATCACTGAGGGAAGTTTGGGAAGGAATTCCAGGCCAAGAGCCTAGAGACAGGCAGAAGCCATAGAGGAATGCTCCCTACTGGCTTACTCCCCTTGGCTTGCTCAGCCTGATTTCTTATGCAATACAGACTACCCAGAGACAGTCTAGCCCACAATGGGATAAACTCTCCCACAGGAATCATTAATCAAGAAAATGTCCCACAGGCTCGCTTACAGGTGAATCCAATAGGTGCCTTTTCTCTATTGAGGTTTCCTCTTCCAAATGATTCTGACTTGTGTCAATTTGACAAACAAACCCAGGCAACTGATAACTTATCAAGTTGGCACAACAGTATATTACTGTTAAACTATAACCTCTTCTTTCTTCTTTACCCCCAGTATCTCATATTAATATCAATATCTCAATATAAAACACATTCCAGCTTGTAAAAGTTCAGTCTTTTTTAAAACATCCAAAGTCTCTTTTGTGAGCTCTGGTAAAATAAAAAATAAGTTACACCCTTCTTATTTTAAAGAGGAAGAGCAAGAGCACAATCGCAATTAGATCAAAGTAAAAAGCGAAGTCTGATAGTACAAAGTTCGGTGTAAGACTTCTGGGACTCTATCTTCTGGACTCCGAAGGACCTTGGCAGCTCTGCTCCTCCAGTTCTACCATCCACAGCACACATAGCTTGTCTCATAGGCTCCAGCTGCCTCCACTCCACATCTACTGGCCTTGGTAGTCATTCCATGCTACTGGCACTTCCAAAATGCTGTGGCCTCCACTGCAACTGGCCTCTCCTGGGAGCTCTTCAGGAACTCTTAAGTTCTCCTCTGCCACAGGATTCCAAGCTTCAACTTCTTGCCATGGCCCCTGCGACCCTGGGGCTTCTATTGAAACTAAGGCTGTATCTTCACTAATGGCCTCTCACAGTGCCAAGCCCCATCTGCTCTCCATGATTTCTTCATGCCTTCAAAACCAGTCCCATCTAAGAAACTCTTACACATTACCAAGTATAGCTTCTGGCATGAGACACAGCATTGGCCTGCTCTGGTCCTAAGGAAACACTTTCCAGACTAGCTTGTCTTAATGATGCTGGTCTTTTCTTACTTGCAGCTGATTCTTCAGCTCCAGCTGACCAATATCAATTGTCCCAGCAAAGCAAAGGTTTCACTTTAATGGTTCTGGTCTCTTGCTAAGTACAGTCAATTCTTCAGCCTCAGCTAACCAGAATCACAGGTTCTTAATTCAAAACATCTAACAGCCCTGATAAAACTCTTTAAGAGACCCTCAAACTTCTCTATGGAACTTCAAAAACCAGGCCTCCATTATCTGCACAGCTCTCAGCATTATCGTCTATGTTCCCACAGTACCTCATTAAGCTCTGAATACTCAATGGCTTGTCTAGCCCAAAGTTCCAAACTCTTTCTACAATCTCCCAAAAACAACATGGTGAGGTTTGTCACAGAAATAACACCAAGATCCTGCTTCCAATTTCAGTCTTCATGTCTTATTGCTGTGATAAAACACCATGTCCAAAAGCAACTCAGGGAGGAAAGAGTTTATTTCATATTTCATATTTCAACTGGTCACAATCCAGCACTGAAGGAAGTCATTGCTAGAACTCAAGACAGGAGCCTGAAGACAGGAATGGGAAGAGAAGCAATGGAAAAAGGATGCTTACTAGCTCATCCTCAAGGTTTGCCCAACCTGCTCTCTTATAGCACCCAGAACCACCTCCCCAGAGGCAATACAGTCCACAGTGGGCTGAACTGTTAATCAGAAAAGTGTCTCAAAGTCTTGCTTACAGGCAATCTGGGGATGGTTTCTCAATTAAGTTTCCCTCTTCCCATATGACACTAGATTGTGTCAAGTCAACAAAAAAAGAAAAAGAAAAAAAATTACCCAGGACATTGCTGCAGGTCCTTGTGGATCATTACAGTGTACCTTCCAAAGGGCAGTAAAGCTTTAGGTAGCAAGCTGTAAAGGAAATGTTGATATACTAGTGTGGGTTGTAACTAACTTTAACTCATATGAGCATCTTGTAAAGAAGAATTACCTTCTTCCATACCATTGATCTTCCTGTGACTCACTTCTTCTAACATGATCCAAGTCATTAAAATGTGTCACAGGTGAAGCTTTAAGACCTAGTTTGTGCATCCATTGCTTTCCTCTCTGATTTGCTTCACTGTCACCAGGGACACAGAAGGGAAGAAAACATGGAGCCTCATCTGCGTGATGAGAGGCACACTCTCTGCAAGGAAGAAACCCGTGGAGCAGTGAGCCGTGCAGCTCTCAAGGACATTTACCACTGTGGCTCCATCTGTCTCTCCTGATGGACACAGTCATTCTAGCGACCTCTCTTCTAATTTCCTGTTGACCCAAGTCACCTTTAGTCTTACCCCAGAAAGAATATGGTGAGGAGACAAGAAGAGGATGAAAGGCGTGCACACACACACACACACACACACACACACACATACACACACACACACACAGAGTCCACTCTGCCAGATTAAGAATATAATGTCACCAGCTGCCTATTTTACATTCTAATTT
Organism: Peromyscus attwateri; assembly: GCA_902168425.1. Classification (NCBI taxonomy): domain Eukaryota; kingdom Metazoa; phylum Chordata; class Mammalia; order Rodentia; family Cricetidae; genus Peromyscus; species Peromyscus attwateri. The sequence continues at coordinate 2,467 of CABHPP010148794.1, read as the reverse complement.
CCAAAATACACTTGACATTTTACTTAGCATTTTTAATCATATAAAACAAAATGTTAAGTGAGGTGATTATGGCAGAAAAAAAGTGTTCTTCGAGTTAATCTATTTATTTATAGTTTATTATTGGAAATACCTACCTGTTAAGAAGCAAGGGAAAGACATTTTTAGTTGTGTTGTTTTCTTTTCTTTACACTGATTTATTTTATTGTGGGAAGGGAATACATATGTGCCGTAGTGAACACGTGGAGGGTGGACTTCATGAAGTCATCAGCTTTTGCCCATCATCATTTGGGCTCCAGGGATCAAACCCAGGCTGCCAGGCTTAGCAGTAAGGACCTTTACCCACTGAGCCAACTTGTGGACCTAATAGTGTTTGTTTGTTTGTTGTATGTTTAATTCTTAACTAATGTATTATTTAACTGACAGGGAACTTGTCTTTAGTTAAGCCTTCAGCACTATTAACTGTTTGGTCATCAGTAAGGTGGGCTTTATTTCACACACGAATCAGAACTTTCTAAGCTATACATTGCATAAGAGGGAGTCAAATTCAGCAGCACTTGTTTATCCAGCCTCAGAGTTTTAGCCTTATGGATCTTGGTCATATGTGAGATGATTTTAGTTAGCTGCCAACTTGACAGAATCTTGAATCATCTGGGAGATGAGCATGAGTACGCCTTAACTGAGTTGGGAAAATCCACCCACTGTGGGTGGCTTCATTCCCTAGTTAAGATCCTGGACTTTATAAGTAGAGAAAGGGAATTGAGCAGCAGCATGCATCCCCCATCTCTGATTCTTGATTGTGGATGTGTTGTGAGGTAAGCCCACCAGAAACCACCACACAGACACTCTTAAAGCAGAAAAGAAAGTCTTTATTGACAGCCAGTGGCTGCATGGGGAACTTGTCCAAATCATGAAGCCCCAAGCTTTAAAGCTCCTTGTCTCTTATACACACAAAAAAAAAAAAGAAAAAGAAAAAGAAAAGAAAAGAAAATCCTGGTTGTCATACTTCAGTTAGCAAGAAGCAGAACCACAGAAGCCAAAAGGCAAGGTTAGTGTATCCAGGAACTTCCTCCTGAGGGACTTTCCTGAAACTATGGGCTAGGTCTTTGCTCCCATTTTGGCAGGTGTGAGGACCTACCTGCTGACTTGTAAGGTCAGAATGGTGCCTCTAATGTGGTGTCAATCGTTTTAAGGTCTGGTGGCCTGTTACAGATGCAATGCGACCAGTTGCTTCAATGACCTTCCCGCTTGACTCGTCCTCTGTGATAAACTGTACCTTGAACGAGAGCTAAAACAAACGCTTTCTGCTTTGGCTTTTGTCACGGTATCAGTCACAACCACAGGACAGGAAACCAGGACAGCGCATCTATGTTAAAGGTCTCTCACAGTTTGGCAACCACCAGCTTCTTTTAAAACTAGGAGTCCTAAGAGCAGGCTCTAGAGTCTTCCGTCTTAGAACCCTGACTAGGAGTGGTAAGGGAATGAAGAAATAATGAGCATACATACTGAAAGGCTGGGGTCAGGTGAGTTGCACCCACTCTGATGGAGATGCCCCTACTACTGTAAGCTACCTGGAACCTCAGCATATTTATTAGGTATATATAGCATGGGTGCAATGGGGCGGGGGATTATATGAGGTCTCTGTAGTGAGCAGTCTTAGGCTGCAAAGATCTAGAAGGAAGCCCCATTGCTAGTTTTTGTACACGCTGATCAACTCTCCATAAACACTCAGACTTGGACCAAAGGAACAGGTTTGCCAGTGTCAAGCTTGGCCCCTAAGGGGAACAAGTTGGCCAGTTTCCCATGGGTTTGAGGTCTTGGTCTTTGTCATGGCTTGGTGGTGTCAGCAAAACACACTCACTCAGGGCTTCCTCTGCTCCCTACAGGAAGGTGTGGTTTTCTCATGTATGGTTCTATCTATATGGACCCATAATGTTACCCATGGTTAGGGCTGGGGTCAGGCATTCCCAGGTTAGTGTCCTCATACCCAAATAACTGAAAATATGGGCTCACACAGACTTGCAAAAGTATCAAGATGTCTTCACTCAGAGTAAACTGATAGCACAAATTAGAGAAGGATACACTATCAAGATCACAGTGGATCTCATGAGTGAGAGTATTTATGAGCCCCAGCTTACAGCCTGGGGTCTCTTTGTAGAGGGTCTAAGGAAAGGGGCTCATTTCTAATGAGCACTGTTTGGGTGGTTTTTATTTTGATTGATAGACTTGGTCATATAATCATTTTTCCACATGTCCCTTCCCATAGTGTGCCTGCTTTTAATCATATGCTGCCCTATTACGTACAGGCATTAAGTGATCAGTAGGGGAATCTCCCTAAACATTCACTTTTCAGGCTGGATACATTGGGAATATATTTGAATTGAACTGTCTAAATCTGATTGTTGTTAGGGATTGGGAAATGAGTACTATTGTTCAGAAAGGGCCATAAGTGTAGCCTGATGAAGATGAG
>CABHPP010148793.1:0-18279 GCA_902168425.1 Peromyscus attwateri | reverse complement strand
CACATGTTCAAGATATAGTCTGTAAAGAAAGAGCTGAATCTTACTCCTACCAAGATGACCCACAGTGACCCTGACTCAGGGTATTTGTGTAGATTCCACACTGGGAGACTCTTCAGCCCACATATCCAGAAATCTCATGGTTGGGAGGAAAGTATTTCCCAATGATATTTGTGGGAATTCTTGCTCATATTTTCTGTGAGGGTGAACAGTCAGATCCTGCCTTTATGAAATAGTCTTACAATTTTTATTAAAAAAATTTGTCATAGGGTTAAGATGGCCTAGCTAAACTTAAAGGTGTTAAAGGCTAGACCTCAGGACTGGGAGAAATCATTAACTGAAGAAATTCTGTTGGAAGAAAAATTGTATTTCATGCCCCATGGATATGGTTTAAATACTACAGAGAAGAAGTGATTAATCACAGTGCTGACCAAAGCCTACTACTCTAATGCTGAGTACTGATATTTTTGAGACAGGGTCTCACTTGGAACTTGCTATGTAGACCAGGCTGGTCTCAAACTCACACTATCTACCTGTCTCTCCCTCCTCAGTACTGGCATCAAATACATGTGCCACGACACTCAGCTGACATTTGTTTTTTGAACCTTGAGAAGAGTAAGCAAAAGAGCATCATCAACTGTCAGTGACATGGTTCACCCTGACTCAGAACAGGTCTCCCAGTCACATTCTCCACCCACTCTTTCCATCCCATGGAGTCAGAGATGAGCCAGCCACCCCACCCATGAGACAGGAGCAGACCTGGGAGCAGAGGTCTAGTCCCCATCTGTGGGGAATATTCTCCTCCAATTTGGAGAATAAGAATGTGAGCACAGTTGAAAGCCCTGGGTATTCCATGTAGGTCATGGAGGGCATGAAATGAAAATGGAGGGGACAAGAAAGCTTGTGTTAGGCACAGAAAGAAATCTTGACCTTGAGGCTATCCTAACCCTGGGAAGTCACTGACACAATCAAAGGTGTTCCAAGACTTGGAGAACCTACTCCTCACATTGCAAGCTCCATCCCTATCAGTCAGAAATCAGAGAACCAGGAGGCCATTAGACATAGGGATGGAGCAGGAGGTTTGGGGGAAGACTGAGTTTTGCTTGTTCCCATAGACATGGGCTGGAAATTCAATGTTCCTGCATCTTCCCAGAAAGCCAAAGACTCCACTCTAAACCTGGTGTTGATATTTCGGAGATCCACTTACTAAAGACTGTAATGGTCTTGACCCTGACATTAATCTGGACACCAACGAATAGATGATTTTTGACAAAGAAGCCCAAAATACAATGGAAAAAAGAAAGCATCTTCAACAAATGGTGCTGGAATAACTGGATGTCAACATGTAGAAGACTGCAAATCGATCCATATCTGTCACTGCACACAAAACTTGAATTCAAGTGGGTCAAAGACGTCAACATACTTCCAGTTACTCTAAACCTGATAGGAGAGAAAGTAGGAAGTAAGAGAAGAAGAGAAAGGCTTCAATGCATTGGCGCCAGAGATCACTTCCTAAATATAACAGCAGTAGCACAGACACTGAGAGCAACAATTAATAAATGGGGCCTCTTGAAACTAAGAAGCATTTGTAGGCAAAGGACAAGGACAATAAAGACAGCCTACAGAATGGGAAAAGTTCTTCACCAACCCCATATTTGACAGAGGGCTGATATCCAAAATATATAAAGAACTCAAGAAATTAGATATCAAAATACCCAATAGTCCAATTAAAAATGGGCTATAGAGCGAAACAGAGAATTCTTAAAAGAATAATCTCAAATGGCTGAAAGACATTTAAGAAAATGCTCAACATCCTTAGTCACCAGGGAAATGCACATCAAAATGACTCTGAGATGCCATCTTACACCTGTCAGAAGGGCTAAGGTCAAAAACACTGAAGACAGCTTATGTAGGAGAGGATGTGGAGCAAGGGGAACATTCCTCCACTGTTGGTGGGAGTGCAAATTTGTACAGCCACTTTGGAAATCAGTATGGCGATTTCTCAGAAAATTGGGAATTGATCTACTTTAAGACCCAGCTATACCACTCTTGAGAATATACCCAAGGAATACTCAATCATACCACAAGGACACATGCTCAACTATGTTCATAACAGCATTATTTGGAATAACTAGAACCTGGAAACAACCCAGATGCCCCTCAACTGAAGAAAGGATAAAGAAAATGTGGTACATATACACAATGGAGTACTACTCAGCAGAGAAAAACAATGACAGCATGAAATTTGCAGGCAAATGGATGGAACTAGAAAAAAATCATCCTGAGTGAGGTAACCCAGACTCAGAAAGACAAACATGGTAGGTACTCACTCATAAGTGGATACTAGGTGAAAAGCAAAGGATAAGCAGACTGCAAATCACAGCTCCAGGGAAGCTACCTAATAAAGAGGACCCTATGAAAGACACAGGATTGCCCAGCGATGGACAAATGGATGAGATCTACATGATCAAACTGGGGTTGAGAGGGGGTAATGGAGGCCAAGGGTCGGGGTAAAGAGAGCTTAGTGGAGCAGGAGGTCCTAGCTGGATCAGGAACAGAGTGGGAGAACAAGGAAAGAGATACCATGATAAATGAAGACACCATGGGAATAGGAAGATGTAGAGTGCTAGAGAGGTCCCCAGAAACCCACATAGATGACACCACTATAGACTACTGGCAATGGTCGAGAGGGTACTTGAGCTGACCTACACTGGTGATGGGATGGCCGAACACCCTAACTGTCATGATAGAACTATCATCCAGGGACAATGGAGTAAGATGCAGAGATCCACAGCCAAGCCCCAGGTGGAGCTCCATGAGTCCAATCGATGAGAGAGAGGAGAGATCATATGAGCAAGAGATATTGAGATCATGACTGGAAAAAGTACAGAGACAACTAGTCAAACTAGAAGAAACACATGAACTGTGTCCATTAGATGAGGAACCACAAAGGAACTGGATTAGGCCCTATGGATAAATGAGACAGTTGTGTAGCTTGAACTGTTTAGGAGGACCCCAGGCAGTGGGACTGGGACCTGTCCTTAGTTCTTGAGCTGGCTTTTTAAAACCTAGTGCCTATGCTGAGACACTTAGCTCAGCCATGGTACAGGGAGGAGGGGATTGGACCTGCCCAAACTGTAGGTACCAGGTTCTGCTGACTCCCCAGGGAAGACCTTGCCTTGGAAGAGGTGGGAATGAGGGGTGGGTTGGGGGGGAAGGCTGGGAGGTAGGAGAAGGGAGGACAGGGTAATCTGTGGTTGATATGTAAATGAATAGAACATATCTTAATAAAAAAGAAAAGAAAAAATAAATAAAAAAATTTATTTCTGCAGGCTCTTTTATATTTATTGGTATGAAACAGAGTTGTTCTATTGAGTTACAGAACTTGGAAGGCATTCTTGTTGTCCATCTCACCCTCTGTGACCAGATGAGTTTTGAACAGGCTGCTAAGATTGTTCAATGATGAATGAATAATCAGTTAAACAAGGGATGTCGGGGAAAATGGGATATCCAGGTTAAAGAATGAAGTTAAGCCTTCACTAACAACATATACAAATAAGCTCTACATGGATCAAAGATCAGAGCTGAAAGTTATCAGACTTTTAGGAGACAGGATGAAAGCATCTTGAAACTGGATTTCAAATGGTGTTTTTGTTATGATGCCAGATGTATCATATGGGCCTTTTGGCTGCTTATATGTCTCTGCAGAAGATGCATGTTTGGTACCTGAGGAGGACAGAAGAGGGTGTTGAATTCCTTGGATCATCAGTTACAGACAGTAATAAGTTTCCATGTTGGTGCTGAGAATTAAAACCCTGTCCTTCGGAAGAGCTGCCAGGTCTCTTAACTACTGAGCTATCTCTCCAGTCCCATAAACCATATATATACACACACATACTACTACACACCAAAAAAAAAACAGTTATTAGAAAAAAGCATCTTGTGCAGGGATGTCATGCTTCAAATGTCAGCATGAAGACAAACTAAGTATATGGGCCACCAAGATGGCTCATTTGGGAAGAGTGCGTGCCGTACTCTCACACAGTACCCACCCCTAATTGCCACACAAAAATAAATGAACAAACAAATGTGGGCCAGTGAAATGGTTTAGCAGATAAAGGGCTGGTTCACCCACCTGAGTTCAATGCCATGTCCTTGGAGAAGTGTCTACCACAAATTGTCTCCTGACCTCCAAACATGGGTGGGGGACATGCACACAAAATGAATAAATATGCAAATGTAGTAAGAAACTCATTACAGGTCCTTTCTATCTATGCATTTTATATTTATGGATCGAAACCTTGGAAACAAACTACTTGAAATAGTATCTCTACAGTGAAAAATGTATTGTTTCCTCCTATCTTTGTCCTGTACTCAAAACAATAAGACTAGTGTCTATGCAGTATTCATATTAGGCATTGGAAATAATCTAAAGAAGATCGGAATGTGTTGAAAAAAGTGTAGAGTGACATGAATACGTTACTAGTCTGAGGGTTGACTGTGTGACTGACTCAGACCCTAAACTCTTAATCACTTTGCATTTCCATTTGCTATATTGACATCTCTTGTTGTTAATATTGACCGGGTATCACAATGTAATCAGAGCTCAGCCTTGTAATTCTCTGTCTCCTGCTTAGTGCTCTCTCTCTTTTGAGACAGTGTCTCACTATGTAGCTCTGGCTAACCTGAAACTGGCTACAAAGACCAGGGTGGTTGGGAAATCATAGAGATCCAACTGACTCTGCCTCTGGTGTGCTGGGGTCAAATGCATGCAGCACTGTGCTCACCTTGCTTGTTGTGTTATCATGAGATTAACATGCATCCATCAACATGCTGGCTATATTTGTTTCCTGAACAATGTTTTTCTCCTTGTGACTTGTCCCATTCTGCACTCTGTTGATAAAGAAACTGACCCCATCCCCAGCACTATGGAGTAAGGGAACAATGGTCACTCACCTATTATGTCCAGCTGGATGGGGGCACTCCTCTTGGAACTGACTTGATTCGATACTTCACACTGATAATCCCCGGAATCCTCAATCCTCACAGAGTCTATTTGGAGGGTGTTGTTGTTCTGGGACAGCTTCATCCTGTCTGTGAGCTCCACAATCTGGCCTTTGAAGAGCCAATGGATTGAGATTCCAGTGTCATTTGACAAGCAGTTCAGGAACACAGAGGTCAGGACTTTGACTTTGTTGTTGGTGACTTGGATGGAGGGTGGAGTCACTGGATCTGTGGATAAATAATGCAGGGGACCAGCTGAGAGTCCTTCACCCTCAGAAATCTGAGCCATTTCACAGGGCCATACAATGAAGGGGCCCTCTGTAAGATTGCATTTTTGGATTCAAGATAAGGTCTGTAGGGAGAGAGCTGAAATTTACTCCTACCAAGATCACTCACAGTGACCCTGACTCAGGGTATTTGTGTAGACTCCACACTGGGAGCCTCTTCAGCCCACATCTCCAGAAATCTCATGATGGGGGGAATGTATTTCCCAATGATTTTTGTGGGGATTCTTGCTCACACTTTCTGTGAACAGTCAGGTCCCTCTTTTATGAAATAGCCTACTGTTTATATTTAATTAAATAATTTGTCATGGGGTTAAGATGGCCCAGCTAATCTTAAAGGTGTTAAAGGCTATACCTCAGGACTGGGAGAAATCCCTAACTGAAGGATTTCTGTTTGTAGAAAAAAATGTATTTCCTGCACCATGGATATGGATTAAATATTACAGAGAAGAAGTGAATAATCACAGTGCTGACCATAGCCTACAAGTCTAATCTTCAGTATTGATATTATTTGAGACAGAGTCTCACTGTACACTTCTAGCTTGCTTGGAACTTGCTATGTAGACCAGGCTCTCCTCAAACTCATACTATCTACATGCCTCTCCTTCCTCAGTGCTAACATTTAAGATGTGTGACACCACACTCCGCTATTTGGTTTTTGGTTTTTGGTTGTTGTTGTGGTGGTGGTTGTTTTGGTTGTTCGAGACAGGGTTTCTCTTCAGCTTTGTGCCTTTCCTGGATCTTGCTCTGTAGACCATCTAGCCTTGAACTCACAGAAATCTGCTTGCCTCTGCCTCCTGAGTGCTGGGATTAAAGGCGTGTGCCACCACTGCCTGGCTGCTATTTGTTTTTTGAAGCTTGAGAAGAATAAGCAAAAGAGCATCATCAACTGTCAGTTTCATGGTTCACCCTGACGCAGAACAGGACTCCCGGGAACCTTCTCCACCCACAATTCCCATCTCATGGAGTCAGAACTGAGAGAAGAGCAGACTTGGGAACAGAGGTCTAGTTCCCATGTGTGGGGAATATTCTCCTCCAATTGGGAGAATAAGAATGTGAGCACAGTTGAAAGCCTTGGGTGTTCGTTGTAGGTCATGGAGGTTATAAAATGAAAATGGAGGGGACAGGAAAGCTTGTGTTAGGTACAGAAAGAAATCTTCATCTTGAGGCTCTCCTAACCATAGAAAGTCCCTCCCACAACCTAGGGCTTTCCAAGACTGGGAAAACCTCCGCCTCGCATTGCAAGCTCAATCCCTATCAGCCAGAAACCAGAGAACCAGGAAGCCATTAGACATAGGGATGGAGCAGGAGGCTTGGGGGAAGACTGAGTTTTGCTTGTTTCTGTAGTCCTGGGCTGCAAATTAAATGCTTCTGCCACTTCCCAGAAAACCAAAAGACTCCACTCCAAACCTGGTGCTGATATTTCAGAGATCCACTTACTAAGGATTGTAATGTTCTTGATTGTGGCCCTATTGACTCCAGGGAATAGGATCTGCTATTGTTAGTAATGATATTGGGGATAAAGAGCTCTTGGCAGGATGACTGGAGCTCTCCATTGACAAACCAAGAGTACTGTGGAGGTGGGTTAGCATCTGTGTGGCAGGAGATGTAAGGTTTGTCCTTCAATGGAAATGAATATTTGAGGGGGATATGATCTGGAGGTCTGGACTATCTGGAGAAAATAGAATAAGATCACACATGATGTCAGCAGAGGGAAGGGGAAATCCTGGATTGTAGAAGGACATAGTATCTCTTTGAGCTGTGCTTTAACCTGACTTGAGCAGGTCCTACCCAGAGCTGGGGTGCAGAATAGCAGAAGAGTACTCATTCAGCATGCACAAGCCCTGATCTTTCTCAAGCACAACCCACAAACATCCCCAATGCACACTCATGTGTGCACTGAGACTGAGTCTGACATGTCCACTGTCTCCATCACCCTGAGTCTCTCTGGGCAGAATTCCCTGCAACCCATTCAAGCTCAATGCTGGGCCTGTCTACATATGCTTGGGCTGGAACAGGATGCCCTGGCAGCCTAGGTATCTGTATGGTAGGTCTGGGTCATGAACCCAAGGGGCTGGGACCAAGTATGGTATAGCTCTAGCCCTCTGTATTTAGGCAGTTGGGACCAGGATGAAACAGAAAATACTTACAGGTAATGTTCAGAGAGAATGGGTCACTTGGATAGGCACTCACTGAGTTCCAGTTTCACATTCATAGGGTCCTGTGTCAGTCCTCACAACACTGAGTAAAGGGAGAGTTGTCCTCAGACAGCTTCAGCCTGTCCTCTTCTGAGAGGCTTTGATCATTTATCCTCCACAGGTAGGCTGAATTCTGAGTCTCAGGCTCACACATTAATGCTACTGAGTCCTCACCCTCCATGGGATTGGAATTATTGGTTGTGATGTTGGGCTTGGGTAGCAGTGCTGTGCTGACCACAGAGAGATGATTGCCCTGTGTGGTACTTTTGTATCTTACAAAGGCCTCTTACAGCCAGACATAGTCTCTTAACTCCCAGCTGCTCCAGATCCCAAAAGAATCAGGCAGGAAGCAAATTAAAGGCAGATGGAGTGGCTGAGTGCTCAGAGATAATGGGGCCTCCTGTGCTGTGTATGGAAGAAGCAAGGATTTTCTCGTGAGAGAACTGAGCTGCAGTGCTTGGTGATGGTCAGACTCAAGACTTGGAATCACAGTTCTCATTTTATTTCCTGGTCCTCACTGACCCATTGCCGCCTTGAGACACAACATTCAGGTCCCTCCAGCTACACTAACCTCGCCTACTTTGTTTAGACCAGAGCCCTCCCAGCCTTTGCCGTTCAGGGCTCTCCTACAGATAGGTTATGATTAGTCTTCTCATTGAGATTCCCTGAGAAACCTGACAGCCTGTCTGAGATCTCACAGAGCTCAGGATCTGCCTGACATTTAGGTCATGCTGGGTCACAGGTGGGCTATTCTTGTCAGGTGTTTGATGTTGAATGACATGAATCTGGGAGCCCTATAAGAATCCTGAGTCTATGAAATGATCTAGAAGAGTAAAGGCCACCTAGTAGGTCTCCATGATGGGGACCTGGAGATGTGACTTTGGACAGATAGCTTGTGCCACTGATGGCCTATGTGACCCTGACTCAATGACTGTGTTTGCTTTCTCACTTTTTCTATAATAGGACACATGGTAAATGATCATTGCTATGCCTGCAAATTAACCTTAAATGTGAACAATGACCTGACCTCCCACCAAGCAGTGTCTACTAGTATTTTCCTGCAGGAAATGATCCCTGGACTGCGGTGGGAGAGATGGCTCAGTGGTTAAGAGCACTGGCAGCTCTTCTAGGGGTCCTGAGTTCAATTCCCGTACAACCATCTATAATGAAATGTGGTGACCCTTTCTGGTGTGCAGGCAGTACACTTTATATGTAATTAATTAATTAAGGCTAAATGGACTGTGGGAAGGAAACACCAAGGAGCTGTTGGTAGAAATATGTAAATTTCACATTGGAAAGAGGTGCAGGCTATAAGCAACCCATAGAAAATTGTAGTCAATAGCAGTGTATATTTCAGAGTAGTCAAGACAAATTTACAATTTCTCACCATAACAAATGGGAGATAAAAGTGTAGTGGGTGTTACAGAGTTGACTTAATCATTCTGTCTTGTACACAGACATCAAAGATCACACTCTATTTCTTCAGACTAAGTACAGTTGGGAGGCCACTTAAAGCACTATTAACAAGTAATAGACCATGGATCAAAACAGTGGGAAGATCATTTTCAAGTGCCAAAAAATGTTACATATTGTACATCTGAACATGAGCCAAAATATATAAAGAACTCTCACAGTTCAACAATAGTAACAATAAAACCACAAGCAGCTCAATCCAAAGAGAAGGAAAAGACCTGACATTCCTTTTAAAGAAAGAGGAACAGATGACCAATAAAGACAGGATGCTTAGTTTTGTCTACTTGACAGACTAAATTCACATGGGAAGAGAAAACCTCAATTGAGGTATCATCACCTCCATCACAATGGCCGGCAAGGCATTTTCTTAATTCCTGTTTGGTGGAGGAGGACCCAGTGCTATCCCCTTGCACATAGCCCCTTTCTTAGGGCTCTATAAGAAAAGCAGTTGAGCAAGTTGTGGGAGCAAGCCAGGAAGCTTTCCCCATGGTTCTTGCCTGTGCTCCCCTCAATGACACACCCTGATCAAGATATTTAAGCCAAATAAAAACCTAACTGCCAAGTCGGTTTGGGTTGTGGCATTTCATCTCAGTAACTGGAAAGCTATCTACAACAACATATAAAGAAATGCTATGGGAGCCGTGGGGTGGTGGCACACGCCTTTAATCCCAGCACTTGGGAGGCAGAGGCAGGAAGATATCTGGGATTTGAGGCCAGCCTGATCTACAGAGTGAGATCCAGGACAGGCACCAAAACTACACAGAGAAACCCTGTCTCAAAAAAACCAAAAATTAAAAAAAAAAACAAAACAGAAATGCTATGGAGTTATGCGTAGTGGCACATGATTTTAATCCCAGCACTCAGGAGGCAGAGGCAGGTGTATCTGTGAGTTCCATGCCAGACTGGTCTGCAGAGTGAGTTCCAAGACAACCAGGGATATACAGAGAAACCCTGTCTCAAAAAAACAAAAAGGAAAAAAAGAAAAAGGAAATGCTTATGGGCCAGGCAAGGTGGTGCACACTTTGATACCACTACTCTGGGAATTCCAGCCTGGCCAGGCGGGAGTATATAGTGAGACCCTGTCTCACAACCAAAAAACAAAAACACGCTTAACACCAGTAGTCATTGTAAAAATGCACATGATTGGCCGACCTAAACTGTACATTCTTAACGATAAGTCGTATATAAATTTAAGCTATTAAAGATAGTTATTAGGATACATGTTAAAGCTTGATCATCTTATAAATGATCAAATTCTCTATACAAATGTATGTTTAGAAACAGGCTAAATATGCTGACTATTAGCATAATCAATTCCTTACTTCACCCATGGTGTTTAAAAAATGTTTAAGCTTCCCACTTTAAACTATGCCATGCCTCTTACAGCCAGGAATTAGTCCAAATTATACTTTGAGATCATTTAGATTTTATTTCCATTTACCAGGTCTAAAGATAATTTGCCTTGCTATCCAATTTTCAATAAAAGATAGCTCACCAAACAGATTTCAGAATAAGCTTTTACTATTCCTTCATTAAAAGAAATTCACTTTACATTGACTGTTCTCAATAATCAATCACCTATGTCTCCTGACTAATTAAATACACAAATGCTTTTGGATGTAAAGTTTTTATAAGGGTATAAAAGTTTAGATATAGAGACTGTTTAGGAAAGTGAAAAAATAACTTATGATATATGAATTGCCAGTTATTGGGATAGATAAATATAACATATAAACATCTAGATTTGGTATAAATGATACCCACGTCTCAGTAAATAACCTAGAGATACTGAGGAAGTATACCTAAGTTAGATCTATGGATAAAGGTTTTATTGAGATCTGAGATCTGAGATATATAGGCTTTAGAAATAGACTTATGTATGTATTAATACATTAGTCTACAGACATCCCCCAGAAGAGACCTGGCACTAATAAAAGGCCATAGCTCCTCCACTGTACAAGGTATAATAATTGTCCAAGGAATGATTGATCCTGACTTTACTGGGAAAATTAAGATTATTGTAAACCTCCTACAAGAACAATTCAGATTCTACAGGGCAGCCCCCAAAGGAGCTGCCAGTTTGGATTCAAGTTTTATGGTCTTCTGGGTTCAGGAAATTAAATATTCCAGACCAACTAAACCCTTAAAATACAGGGAAAGAAAATAATTGACTTGCTAGACATAAACATAGATATTTCTTACATTTCAGGAAATGATTGGCCAAATACTTAAGACGACTAATAGTCCTTCATTTCTTATCGGTCTAGGTCAAGCTAATATTGTAACCAAAAGCTCAGAAATATTAAAACGTTCAGATAGATAAAATTATGGTCTATTCTGCCCACAGGCATCCCCTTTATTCCTAACACTCTGTGGAGAAGAGACATGCTGCAGTTAATTGTGTATCATTAATCTCTGCTATGGACTAATATCAGCTCAAATGCTATAAATGAGTGTTTAACTTAAAAGAACTTGGGTAAACAAACAAAAGGCAAAATTGAGCCCATTACTCTAGAAATTATAAATGACAGACATGGCCTAGGGTAGCAAAATTAATCTGAGGGACCATAGTTGACTGCTGACCCCACTACATGGAAATCTGATGTTCCTATCTGGGTTAAACAATGGACTTTGAATGCTGAGAGAATTGTAGCTGCTACTTGTCTGATGGAAGAGAAGCTTTAAAATAGGGCATATAAAGCCTCCCACCAGCCCTTGAGTCACCCCAATACTTGTTGGTTAGAAAAAATCAGGCTTGCAGGCTGTTACAAGACCTTAAAAAATAAAATGAACTTTTGTGGAACCAAGGGGAGCTTCACAATCTAGCTTGCCATATCCACAGCCACACCTAGAATTCAAAATGTAATTGTCATAGACTTACAAGATTGCTTCTTCACCCTACATTCTCACCCTAAAGATTGTCAACATTTAACTTTAAGCTTGCCTTCTAACCTGACACAATGGCAGTCAAAAGATTACATGCACAGCAGGAAATATATGTTCTGTTTATCCATTGATTGAGCTGAGTTCCTCATCATATATACAGATTAACTATCAGAACTATCTGTAAATTATAGTTTCCTCACTGTCCCCCAACCCAATAATATATATATATGTGTGTGTGTGTGTGTGTGTGTGTGTGTGTGTATACATTGCAATACATTTATTACACAGGTGATGTTATATTTATAACAAACTATAAAACCTATGAGTCTATAGACTGGCAGATAAGTCTATACTGGTACTTTCTAATGTCTGTCCAACAATTACAAATTCTATCCCTATGGAAGCTCATCCAAGAGGCCTATGTCCTTATGATTTATGGGTATGAAATAAAGAAATAATTCACCATTTATTCCACTGCTTTAAAACTTTAAGAAGGCCTAGAGCTCATAATTGGACAAACGCCTTATTATACTTCAAGAGCTCTTAACAATTGGTGCTTAATGTTTCAGATCTCCCACTACAGGCATCCCTTATTATCCACAGGCCAAGCCACAAAGTTACACCTAAGCAGCCAGAACCTTCTCACTTGTATTTGTAAAGGTCCTGATGTTTTCATAATGTCAAAAAGAGGATATGCTTACATGTTTTCACAGGATACTGACCCATCTTTATGAATCCTGGATTGCCTGGTCACACCATATACTAGGCCCCTGCAGGACAAAGATGCTCTAAAGCTGCCAGTCTGAATACAGCCTATTATTTACCTCTAGATATTTGATATTGAGCTGTGACTTTATGAACAAATTGATACAATTCCAGATCTTTTTGATAAACTCTGTTCATCAATTATATCAAAACTTATAAAAATATGATTAGAAATAATCCTGTCCTAAATGAATTTTTATTAATTTTGTTCAAAAGATAATCAGGACTTGAGATATATTAACAATGAAAACATTTCAGATTTCATTCTCTGACTATCCTGCTGTTGTCTGGAGATTCCAAAGATTCAAAATCTTGCTCTGACACATAACCACTGTTATCATATTGCTAATATGTCTAAAGATTTTGTCTTTTAAGAAAGTTCTCATAAGCTTCAGGGAATCAGGATTCACCAACACTCACAAGCCAAGTAGGATCAGGAGGAACGCAACCTGACTACAGTTTATGTCTTCCACTTACAAATTCTCTTTTTCTTCCATAGGATGGTGGGTTTTCCTTCTCTCCCTGGCCTGATATCCCCTTCTCTCATCTTCTAAAACCATACATTTAATATTCCATAGGTACACTTAAGAGAAAAAGTTTCCTCCTTAAAACTCCTCAAATGCATGTACTAAAACATATATTTGTTTCCAGCAGAAATTCTGATGATTTAAAGAGTTACACATTGTCATCCTCTGGACCACAGAAATGCTGTCTAGCTGCAGGTCTGCACCCCATCCTCCATCCTCCAGCCCACATGGATGTGCTGTCCAGCTCAGTCCTGCATCATGCCCTCTAGCACATGAGGCAGAAAATCCTGTACCCATGTCTTACCCTGAAGAGGCTGAAACAGCCTGCTCTGCCTGGGTTTCCACTGCATTCCAGCCTTCAAGACCCTCAGCTTCAGACCCATATCAGCAGGAAGTAACCATGAATGATTTCTACAGCCCCATTGTGACTTACCCCTCTTTCAGTGCTGAACTCCCCAGCCCAGGGGCTGGACTGCCCTTATAAAATTCTCTATTTTTAATTCTATAAATTCTACCCATGTTCCTGAAATGTATATACTATCAGATTTTCTCCTCAAGTACTTCTGACATTGTTCTGTATATAAGTCTTGCTATGCATACCCTGACACAGATTATTAGAGTCCTCCCATAGCTAAATGGGTCAATATTGCCTTGATTACAAATTTTAATTATTAGGTCAGTTTAACTGCAGCCTTGGTCCCACAGGTGCTCATGACTAACTCAAGTAAATCCTTATCTAACAATGCCTCTTTTAAATACAGTTTAAACAAATTAATACCACTAATCAGAGATTGATAGAGGTATCTTCCAAACTAATCATTTTTTTGATAAGTCACAATTATAGTATTTAGACACATTTGACCACATTATGCTATACTAGCTAGTGATAGATTTTTATGGTCCTCCTCTGCTCCCTTCTTGGGACATAGATATTCTGATTATGTGCAACTACACCTATTAGATGACTAAACTAATTCTCAGCTTGCCATCTACATAGATTATTGATTATAAATATTAATTAACCATTACTTTTCATTTTTCAAGTCATCTCCAAATTTAATTTTTTCATGTTTTTCGCTACCCTAGAGAGAATTAAACATTCTCTTTTTTTTTAATAAATGAAAACACTGGAACTGCTGCAAACCACAGGAAAACATAATGGAATTCAGCTACTATCCCAAAAGCTACTACTTGGAAAGGTCAAGGAATTTTCTAAAGGTCAAGTCATGGTTTAAGAAGTCTTGGTGATATTTTAGCTATTGTATATAAATTAGCTGGTTCCTACAATGACTTCCTTGTATGCTATGTGTGCTTCCAAGAACTCCTAACAGTGTATTTATCTAAAATACCTATCAAGCATCAAAAGCCAATCAATCTCCTGAACTAAGGTAACAACCTTATAGAAACAATGCCTGTCTCCTAGGTCAAGAGGATAGCTTCATTTCTTGTGCAATTTAAGCAGAGACCCTCTTTTCTTATACAACCTCACTAACATTATAGACTCCTAACTTCTTACCTAACCACTTCTTGAAATGTAGACTGAGTATATAATTCCCCTTTTTTTTGATATACTAATCAATCATTATCTCTCAGTTGACCTCCACTTTTACCACTCTCTTTTTGGGTTGTAAAAGAAAGCCTGATACTCACTCCTTGAGGAAAATTTTTACCTGCCTTTATGACCCTGCAGGAATTCAAGCCTGATGACTTGCTCTGCCAGGGGATTGCTATTGATTGGGTTTATGACTGAATACCTCATACACGTGGTATAAGGAGACTTAGAGGAAGATTTTGAGGAGAGAACTTGAGGACAAGATGGAAGATGAGGAAGAGCCAGATAGGGAAATACTAGATGAGTAAGGCCAAGATGAGAAGGCCCTGTCGAGGCAGAATTAAAATGAAAGAATTAAGATAGAACTTAGAGGGGACAGTAGGTAAACATAGAGAGATGTAGATGTAACCAACTGTCTTATTAAATAAGAAACACAGAGCTGATTCTGAGAAGAAAGCCAAGAGGTCAGAGCTAAGACCCTTACCCTTCCTGCTCCTGCAAACCTCTACAGCCAAGAGACCTCTCCGAAAGAGAGCTACTTCCTGTGTGTTTGTCTTTATAAAGACTTCCTGTTCTGCCTTCTCATTGGTTGTAAACCCAACCACATGACCTTCTCGTAGGTCACTCCAGGTCTTCTATGGTTGGTATTGAGATTAAAGACATGTGTCTCCAATGCTGGCTGTATCCTTGAACACACAGAGATCTACCTAGTTCTGCCTACCAAGTGCTGGGATTAAAGGTGTGCACCACCGCCGCCCTAGCTTTCGCTATGACTTGCTAATAGCTCTTACCACTAGGCAACTTTATTTATTAACATACAAATAAAATCACATTTCAGTACAAATAAAATACCACTATAGAGAGAAATCAGGCAAGACAGGAGCTAGGCAGGAGAACAGAACTGTAGCTCTGTAGACAGGATTTTATCCCAGATGAATAAAGTTGACAGACAAAGAAAGATCGTGGTTTCCTCAGATTCATTTCCAAAAATTAATTGTCAGTGTTTACAGGCTTCTCTTCTCAGCCCCTGGGAAGAATATTATTAAGGTGGGTCCTTAATCATATTTGAGAATAACTCCTCTATTTTTTGTACTACCATGGCTTAAAGTTATATTTCAACAACAACAAAAATTAGAATCTACATTCTCATGGAAACTGAATAATGCTCAACTGAATCACAAATCAGTCAAGGAGGAAATAAAGAATTAAAGACTTCCTAGAATTCAATGAAAATGAATGTACAACATACCTAAACTTAATGGGACACTATGAAAGCAGTGCTAAGAGGAAAATTCAAAGCACTAAATGCCCACATAAAGAAGTTGGAGAAATATCACACTAGAGATTTAACAGCACACCTGAAAGCTCTGGAACAAAAAGTAGCAAACTCACCCAGGAGGAATAGATGCCAGCAAATTATCAAATTGAGAGCTGAAATCAATAAAATGGAAACATATAGAACAATACAAAGAAGCCATGAAACAAAGAGTTGGTTCTTTGAGAAAAACAACAAGATAGACAAGCCCTTCGGCAAACTAACCAAAAGGCACAGAGAGAGTATCCTAGTTAAAAAAAAAATCAAAAATGAAAAGGGATACATAAAAACAAACAACCAAACAACGAGCAAATCCAGAGAATGATTAGGTCATTCCTCAAAAACCCCAATCCACAAAATTGGAAAGTCTAAAAGAAATGTAAAATTTTCTGGATAGGTACCATATACCAAAATTACCTCAAGACCAGATAAGCAATTTAAATATACCTATAACTCTTAAGTAACTAGAAACAGTCATTAAAATCTCCCAACCAGAAAAAGCACATGACCAGATGGTTTGAGAACAGAATTCTACTAGATTTTCAAAGCAGAGCTAATACCAATATTCTTCCAAATGTTCCACACAATAGGAACAGAAGGAACATTGCCAAACTCTTTTTACAAGGCTACAGTCACCCTGATACCTAAACCACACAAAGATGCAACAAAGAAAGAGAATTTCAAACCAATCCCACTCATGAACATTGATGAAAAAATACTCAATAAAAAACTGGCAAATCGAATTCAAGAAGGGAGTAAAATATATATATAAATATAAATATATATATATATATATATATATATATATATATATATATATATACCTTGATCAAGTAGGCTTCATAGAGATATGCAAGGATGGTTCAAAATACATAAATCTGTCAATGTAATCCACCATATAAACAAACTGAAAGAAAAAATCCACATGACCATCTCATTAAATGCTGAAAAAGCCTTTGACAAAATCCAACACCCCTATATGACAAAAGTCTTGGGGTAATCAGGAATCCATGGAAGACTCCTTAATGTCATACAGGCTTTTACAGCAATCTGACAGCCAACATCAAATGAAATGGAGAGAAACACAAAGCAATCCCACTAAAATCAGGAACAAGACAAGGCTCTTCCCTCTCCCCATATTTATTCAATGTAGTACTCGAAGTTCTAAGTAGAGCAATAAGACAAAAAATAAAATCAGGGGGATACAAATTGGAAAGGAAGAAGTCAAACTTTCCCTGTTTGCAGAAGGTACGATAGTATGCACCAGTAACCCAGAATTTCTACCAGAAAACTCCTACACCTGATAAACACCTTCCCACCTTGCTAGCGGAAGACTAATTGGGTGACTTGAAGTGTGGGGATCTTAACAAGTGTCCTTTTCACCTCCCTGTGTTTCTAGGGTAGTTCTCCCTCTCCTTTCCAATCCTCGAATTCCATCAATTTCATCGAGGCAGTCACGGAAAGCCTGAGAGAATGTGAGACAGGGTGACTGCAATATTGTGTGTTGAATACCCAGGGTTTCCATCTTATTCTCAGGGTCTCAGTTGTGGCAGCCATGAAGAAGTGGTCTCTTGTGGCTGTGACCTAAGTGACAGAAGGCCCAGGCTATTGACTCTCATTGTACCATGTCCTCTGCAGAGACCATGGTTTCTGCAGTGGGGTAGGACAGCAAGGCAGACTCTGTAAGACCCCATTCCCCTCTCTCTGCTTGGTGACTGTAGGGAAATCAGCCTCAAACTTGTAGAAACTCTGTTGGAACTGCACTGCAATCTAAGACATGCCTCCTTCTCTGCCTCCACAGAGATCACATCTGCATGTGTCCTGAGGGCTATCTCCGGCTCACCTTCATAAGTATATTCCTCCACTAATAACTTGCTTGTCTCAGCCCTTCATGGTAACATCCTGGAGGATGAACTCTAGTAAATTACCAGGTTTAGAAATTTTGCATGAGACCCCAACCCCTCATTTTTTCTCTCCCATTTTTATTTAGTAGCTATGTTAAAGTGGTTTCACCTTTTGCATAACATGTGTCTCCCCACACCCCTTATGTATCAATGCCGTCCTCACCTCTTTACTCCTTGTTGTGACCATTTGGGGTTCAAACCTCACCAGTCTGCTCAAGAGTGATTATTAATGCTAACGTTGACCAAGGTGGTATGGTATTTATGATGTGGCTGGCCCTGTATTTGTATCTGGTTTCATCTATATGATGAGTCTGTCACATAGAAATTATTTCCATTCAGATGATGAAAAACTGGAGCTTAAAGTGGTTTTCAAA
>CABHPP010148792.1:69359-87944 GCA_902168425.1 Peromyscus attwateri | reverse complement strand
TTTTTTTTTGTTATTATCAGCCATTTTATTGTTACAGCACGTTAATGGCTTATCTAGTCTCAGGTTCTTGGACACCTGAGCTGTGTCAGACATGGGTTCCATCTCATAGAATGGGCTGTAAATCCAATCTGATAGTGATTGGTTACCCCCACAACTTTTTAAAAATATTTTTATTTTATAATTAATTTAATTTTACATATCAGCCACAGATTCCCCTGTCCTCCCTCCTCCCACCCCCCAGCCTTCCCCACAAACCCACCCCCCCGATTCCCACCTCCTCCAAGGCAAGGTCTCCCCTGGGGAGTCAGCCCAGACTGGTGGATTCAGTTGAGGCAGGTCCAGTCCCCTTCTCCCTACACCAAGGCTGAGCAAAGTGTCTCAGCATAGGCCCTATGTTCCAAAAAGTCAGCTCATGCACCAAGGACAAGTTCCAGTCCCACTGCCTGGGGGCCTCCTAAACAGGTCAAGCTAATCAACTGTCTCGCTTATCCAGAGGGCCTGATCCAGTTCCATGGGAGCTCCTCAGCTATTGGTTCACAGTGTATGCATTTCCACTAGTTTGGCTATTTGTCCCTGTGCTTTTTCCAATCATGGTCTCAACAGTTCTCACTCATATAATCCCTCCTCTGTCTCGCCACTTGGACTCCTGGAGCTCCACCTGGGGCTTGGTTGTGGATCTCTGCATCTGCTTCCATCAGTCACTGGATGAGAGTTCTAGTATGACAATTAGGGTGTTCGACCATCCGATCACCAGAGTAGGCCAGTTCGGGCTTTCTCTCATCCATTGCCAGTAGTCTATAGTGGATGTATCTTTGTGGATTTCTGGGGACCTCTCTAGCACTCTGTTTCTTCCTATTCCATGGGGTCTTCATTTATCATGGTATCTCTTTCCTTGTTCTCTCACTCTGTTCCTGATCCAGCTGTGACTTCCCGCTCCCCTAAGCTCTCTTTCCCCCCACCCTTGCCCTCCATTACCCCACCTCACCCCCACCCCCAGTTTGTTCATGTAGATCTCATCCATTTCTCTGTCATTGGGCAATCTCTGTGTCCTAGGGTCCTCTTTACTAGGTATTTGGATACTTAATAATTGAAATTCTGACTGGGGTGGGATAGACTTTCAGTGTAGCTTTAATTTGCTGTCCACTAACTTATTTATGATGAACTTTCTTATGTTTGTTGACCATTTCTACTACAGCTCTTGAGAACCCTGCTCATTTCATTGGTCTGTTATTGATCGGATTGTTTTATTTCTTTGTTATTTAGCTTTCTGGGTTCTTTTTATAGTCTATATAGGAATACTCTGTCAAATGTGCAGTTAGAAAAGATTTTTTTCTCCGACTCTGCAGGCTGTGTCTTTACTCAGTTTCCTTTGCTGTGTAGAAGCTTTTGAATTTAATGAAGCTCTCTCTCTCTCTCTCTCTCTCTCTCTCTCTCTCTCTCTGTGTGTGTGTGTGTGTGTGTGTGTGTGTGTGTGTGTGTGTGTGTGAGAGAGAGAGAGAGAGAGAGAGAGAGAGAGAGAGAGAGCACACGCACGCGCACATGCATGTAGGCACACCTGTGCCAAGGCACACAGGTGAAGGTCAGAAGACAGCCCTGTGTGTCAGTCCTCACCTCCCTGCTTGTTGACGATGAGGCTCTCCTTTGCTGCTCACCGCTGTGTAAACCAGGCTAGCTGCTGCATAAGTCCGTGAGTGTTCTCTCGTCTTTGCCCCATCTAGCTGTGCAAACACTGGGATTAAGGACACGTTCTACTGCACACATCTTTATGTGAGTTCTGGATATTTGAACCTGGATCCTCCCTATGGGACCAGTGCTTTACCCACTGAGCCACATCTCCACCCTGGCCCCATCCTTTTGTCAGCCACATTTCCCCTCTACTCCCTATATGCTTCTCTGACTTTATGTTTCCTAGCCTCTGAAAATATTGAGCAATAACATGTCCTCACACATAGGAATCCCATCTGTAGGATTCCCGCAGGCTGGCAGAAAAGGTGCTATTTATCACATATTTCTGGAAACGGTACAAATTACAGATTTTCAAGGTGTTAGCACATAATTAGTACGAAATGAGGTGAGGATAAATGTTGTGCTAATAAATTAAGGTCTTTACTTTACTCTGAATATATTTGAACAGGGATTCAGAAAGAATAAATATTTTCAAAAATGTTGGTGGAATGAATGCAAGATGGCTCAGTGGGTGAGGATGCTTGCCACACAAGCCTAATAACTTGCATTCAATTCCCAGAACCCACATAAAGGTGGGAAAAGGAAACTGACTCCACAAAGTTATCCTCTGACCTCTGACTTCTTCATGAGTGCCATGGTATGCAGGCATGCATGTGCATGTTCATGCACGCACACACATACACAAATAAATAAATAGATATGTTGGTATGGTGCTTTAAAAAATGTATGTACTTTGTAACTGATTAATTTCTTCCTTTGGATCTCATTTGCCTCATTTTTTTGTTTGTACTCACTTGAGTGGCCAAAGCTAATCTAAAGACTTTAATCTGTGCATTAATCTAACTGAATCAGTTTTTAAATTTAAATAACATTTAAAACTAAATTAAATCTCATTGATGTCTGCCAAAGGGATAGATTGGGATGCTTCCCCTATTTTCTGTGAAAAAATTACATTTTTCTTTGATAGAAAACAGAACACAAGGTTATGTATCTGAGCACTCAAGGACACCAAAGTTGGCAAGCCAAATGCCAAGGGAATAGGGACACTTCTTTGGTCAGCCTGTGACTCTCAGCACATCACCAGACATTGTGGGCTGCATGCAAGATGATTAGGCTTTTGTATGAGAATCACATACAAAATTCTGAACTTCAGTCACCCCTAGCCCACATAGCCCACATCCATACCCCTCAGTGGATGCTTAAGACCACAAATAGTACAGAATCCCATCAGTATTGAGCTTTTCCTATTCATATATACCTGTGATGGTTTAGTTTGCAAATTAAAGGGGACAGTATAAGATTACCATTAATAGTAAACCTTAATTGTGATAAAAATCATATCAATTATTTAAAATTTAACAATTGTTTATTTCTAGTGTTTTGTATATATTTATTTTTATTTTTAGTTGTTTGTGTGTGTGTGTGTGTGTTTGTGTGTGTGCATGTGCCTGTGTGAGGGGAGATATATTTTGTGTGTGTGCAAGTGCCTATGGAGGCCAGAAGAAGGTGTTATATCCTTAGGAGCTAGGGATACAGGCAGTTGTAATCCACCTGACATCGATGCTGAGAACCAGACTCAGGTCTTCTGTAAGAGCCTCAGCTCTCTTAACCACAGAAGCTCCTGTCCAGCCCTATATCTAGAATTTTTCATTGAACAATTTCAGACATTTGGTAGAGGGTAATTGAAACTGAGAAAAGTAACTGTTTTCATAATTTTTTTTATTTTAATGTTGATCTGATTAATTTATAAACAAGGCAGTGTGTATGACATGCTAGATATTGTTAGGGAGTTATTCTTTCTGATGCTTAGTAGGCAATGGGGAGGCAGAGTTTGTTAGCATAATAGTTATCATAGAGGGGCTACTTGTTCAGTTTTTGCAGGAATAGAAATTAGGGTAGATTTGAAACATAATCATAAAATTTGTCAATTTTATAGCTAATAGTTGGGGAAAGGGGGAAAAGTGAATAAGAAAATTATTCAAAGAAAGCCTCAAGTGTCAAGGGAATTTAGGATAAACCTACCTAACTGGATGTTTGCTGAACATAGGCCACTGTAATTAGGCATCGTCTGAGCATAGTGGAAATGAGTAACTTGGTCAGAGGTTGAGGGTGGTAAGGTACTGAAGGTCACAGATACTGATGAGCCTGCTTAGCTCAGAGGAGCCTGATTAGAGTTTGTTCAAGGAGAGAAGCTTGGTCCAGATTACAAAGCCGTGGCTTAGGTTGATGAACACATAAGCAGAAAAGGCTATAGGAAGACAGTGGTATATGAAGAGTGTAGTTATAGAAATTAGCAGTCCACTTTACCAGTAGCCAAGAGAATTGTACTGGATAAACTGTAAGTGTGGAGCTGGCAGAGACACTAATTACTCACTAAGTGCTGGGTACTTCACATATGTATTATCTCATCTCATCTTACAAAATACACATGAACACTCATCTTCTTTTACAGATAATGGCTCAATCCACATGTATAATTGATGACAGGACCATGATGGATCCAGGCTGCTTTGACTCTGTACCTCATATGGTTTTCCCACTGTTGAACTGATAAATGCATTTGAACAGGAGCTACATTGCTAAATGTGGCTTGACCCTTGACACCCAACTGCTCAACAGACTACTGAGAGGGAAGCACTTGAGGGTAAAAAGGGGTCCACTTTCCAAGTAAGTGAAAATAGGTGGAAGATAGCCCCAGTTAGGCTTTCTCTTCATCTTTAGTTTGCCCATTTGGCAATATATTTTTTTAAATGGCAAGTTTTATTTTGTGGAATGGAGGACATATTTTTCCTTGGTCACTCTTCAGCCCTTTGCTTAGGTTTGCTTTTCAAAGGGAAAGGGGCCCGTGTAACTCTCTGCACTTTGTCAATGGACTACTGAGGTTGTAGTGTGTACACTTCTGTCCTGAAGACAAATGAGCCACATGTGTATTCTGATAAGAAGAGAGTGCCTCTGTGCCTGTGGTACCTGCTGCCTGGGGAGCATATCCCTACCAAGTTTTCCCCTGGTAGTAGCAAAGTTAGATCATTTAGAAAAACAATCACCATTTAATTTTTATTTTATAAGTTTGTAAAACAGATGTGGATGGTGTCCAGGAACAAAACGACATTCAAATTTCAATAGTGAAATCGTGTCATATAGATAGATATTTCTACAATAGTCTACTAGCATGGAAGATATCCTCCTCTTTCCAAGACATCCCTTGACTGTGTGGAACTACAGCAAATAAAGCAGTAGACCATGCTCTTCTGCTACTAGCAAAAGAATGGCTTTAAGAGAATGAAGATGTAGGTGTTACTCCCAAAGTCCCAGCTGACAGGTAGCCTTGGGATATTAGCAACCCACAAAAACAAACTCAGAAACAGAAACAATTTTTAAAATCTCCGGAGGGAAGCAGAATGTCACAATGAGAAGTTTCACTCAAGAAAAGCTTTCACTTTGATGGGAAACAGAAACACTTGATGCCAAAGACCTCCTAAAAGGTTGAAAAGATGGCCTACATGAAGAATGTGCATGAAATCAGCAGCAAGAATGAGAGCCTGGGGCTCACTGCGGTAAAATACCCAAAGGATAGGGTTAAACAGACGTCCAGGCTATCCTGATGTCAGTAGTTTCCATCAAGTTTTTGTGCACAGAGACCTGATCACCGAGTCTGTTGTTCCTCTTGATAACCCAGATAGGTTTCTCTATCAAAGTTTATTCAACCAACAAAGAGATTCTTGGATTTTGCAAACTTGAAGACATATATGAAGTGGAAAATTCCGCTACTGAGTTAAAACCAAACAATTTTGAGGAAGAATGTACAAAAATGAGACCCCTCAATATCATTTTATACACTGAATAAATAAATAAATTCAATCAATAAATTCTTAAATATGAAAAAAGTAAAATGCTCAAGGCTTACCACAGGTTCTAAGGAATTTTTTCCAGAAAAAATTTTGAAATGTTATATTATATTTGTATGTTTTTTCACATCTGAAATGTACTTGAGAAATGTTTTATTTTTATTTTTCTAGAAGTCAGAAACGATGCTGAGGAAAACTGCTTAAGGGACTGAAGAGCTGCCACAGGTAGCCACTATTATTTCCTCAGGTGCCTCTGGCAGTTCTTAAGAAAAGTAGCTGGACATCACAGCCACAGCTGCATGCATGTCCCAGCTCTGCTCTCAGTTTGAGACATTTCTCTCATCGAGTCAGTGAAATTGTCCTATTAATATCACCATGTTCTCTTTTCCATTTGCTACTTATTTATATGGGTGGAGTAGCATCATGCAATCTAAAAATTTAACCAACCTATGAAAAACTCTCTCTCTCTCTCTCTCTCTCTCTCTCTCTCTCTCTCTCTCTCTCATTCCTGTGTGTAGATGAAATGTAATCATTCTCTTTTCTGCCTGCTAGGCCAGCCTCATGCTGCCATACCTTCCCTGCTGTGGTGGACTCTATCCATATGGAACTGTAAGCCAAAATAAATTCTTTTCTATTTGTTTTTTTGTCAGGGTGCTTTACCACAGTAACAGAAAAATAACTGACACAAAACTGTTACTGAGGAAGTGGGGTTATCCCTCTGATAAACCCAACCTGAACTTTGGGCTTAAAAAACTACTGACTGCAGTACATAGAGGTTAATGGGTCATTTTGTGGAATATTGGAAGGCAGATATGCTGAGAGTCATGCAGACAGTGGCTGTCCGAATCACAAGCTTTCAGAGAGAAACAAGGACCCTATTAGCAACAGGGCTAGAGACCATTCATGTGATGTTTTGGTAAAGAATCTCACTAGATTATGCCTATGTCCTGAGAATTCACATGAAGCTGAATCGAAAAGTGACAGACTAATTTATATGGTGGAGGAATTTTCAAGACAATACATTAAATTTGTGGCATTCTTTTTACTGATTATTCTTATGTGCATCTACAATGAAAAGGAGCAACAAGTGGGGCAGGAGGAAATTTAAAAATGTACAATTCGGGAGGAAGAGCGCACTGGGGAAGCCGGTGCCTATAGTCAGGTCGATTGCTGAAAGAGGCTATAATTGTTCGAGATTAGCACCACTAAAGAGAAGCCTCCGCCCTGCACTGGAACCGCAGTAGAACTGTTTGGGGAGGAGAGGGATGATGGCCTCACTGTGAGAGGAGGTGTGTCACTGGAGGGGGCTTTGAGGTTACAAAAGATTCATGTCATTCCTAGTGTCTCTCTGGGGACCAATGCTCAAACATGGGGACCACTGAGGTAATTCTCATTCACACGGCCACAAGAACTATATGATAGACACTGCCAAATTCTGCTGCCAGCTGGAGATTGGAGCCTGTCCCCCTTGGGCCACAATTTCAGCAGCTTTTGTGTGCTGAAACTGGTGAAAAACTTCCCTGTGTAGTTGATTTCCAGGATCAGGATACCCCTTGGTCTACTCATTCAAGTTGGAGCCTTCTCAGATTACCTCGGCCCTACCAACTTCCCAGACCAATCTGCAGTCACTGGAGGCTGATTTTATTTTATTTTTTTTTAACTAGCTTTGGGAATTATGAATCATCTTGATAGAAGCCAGAAACTCTGCACAGGTGGCTGGCTCTGTGTTTACTGCGGTTTAGGATTAATTACAAACTTACTTACTAAGTGATGGGAAGAAACAAAAGACTCTATTGATCTTTAGCTCATTTCACTTTTATATTTTTGCTGCTTGTTAATATTCTTGGCACTTTACATTGAATTCATTGTGTACATTTAATGAGTTTTCATGACTTAAAAACATCAATGCCTTTAATCGCTAATGAAAGCAAATTTTGCAATTGTTGCTAATGTGTAAAGTGTTTTGATCCAATGGTGCTTCCTGTCTTTGCTTGCTTTGTGGGTGGAGGTGTGAATGAATCCTTCCTCTTGAACAAGCATTTCATTGATAATCGGTAATATCGCAAGTGTTCTTGGAGCTTAATGAGATAATCAGTTTGAGATTGTGAATTTGTTCTTCCACAATTAGTTCTATCAAAGATGATACATGTCACTTAGTGCCAGAACCAAAAACGTTTTGATATTTAGTTTTGTTCAAAAGAGTGTGTTGCCAAGTTGTCCATGCTGGCACTGAACTTGTAATCCTCCTGCCTCTGTCTTCTGACCACTGGAATGATGAGCAAATACCATGATAGCCGGCATAAAATGTTTTCAAAATTCTAATGTATACCATTTGTGACACACAATATGATTTTTTCCTTGTTGCTAGAATCAGACTATTCATATTTAGTATCACGAGTGCTATTTTTCCACTTTATTCTTCATTTGTCAGTTTTCTTAGAAACTGTGTTCTCCCAAAAGATTCAGAATATTTTTTTTCTAGATGCCACTATTCCCACTGAGCTTTTCTTCTTCAGTTGAGTCTGGCTGAAAGCTTTAATATCTCTATATCTTTTGTCTAATGAAACGATATATTTCTCCATTTAGTCTTTTTATATTTATATATTTTATGGCCTTAAATTTTAGAAGCTTAAAAGGTATATAAAATTATGAAGTAAGGAATAAAACATACAAAAATTATTGTATCAAATAACTAAGTTGTTCATCTCTTTCCCTCTAAACTTTCCCCCAGATACATGTTTTTAAATCTTACCAGGGTTTTACTTTTACATACTTCCAAACTCTGCCTTTTGTAACCCAAAAGGAAGATCTTGTTGAATCATTGGCTAATGGGGTCTCATAGACAACCCAGAGCATCACAGGCTATTGATTGCTCTCCACAACCTAATTATTACTGAATATGCCACTAATGTCATCAAACGTGGAGAACTTGGGCCCATGCCCAACTAACAGCTTTACCCCTGCTGACTAGCATTCATTGTTCCAGAGTTAAGTGATTCTTGCTTCCATGGGAGAAAAGTAATCATCAATATCACCCAGCAACAAACCCTGAAACCTAAAACAATGATGTGCCTGCAAGAAATACTAGTGAAATGGTGGCACAATTGTTATGGGAGTAACCAACCACTTTTTAAAATTGGATTTAAGACCCTTTCCACAGGATATAATGCATATATCTGGCACTTGTTAATGTGCCCAGAACCTGAGACTAAATAGATCAAGGATACTAGGGGGCAACCAACTATTATCATTCCGCTAAAAAAAAATGTAACAATAAAATGACTCCTAATAGCCTATTACTATATAGCCATAGATCAGTGAATCACTCAACATTCATCAGAGAAACTTCTTCTTGCAGTAGATCCTAATTAGCAGAGACCCACAACTGAACAATGTGAAGAAGTAAGAGATTTTGGAGCACTTAGTCCTAAATATAATATCTTTATTAACTCCTCCCTCAAGACTTAGAGATCTATGTAGAAGAGGAGGCAGAAAGATTATAAGAGCCAAAGGTGGTGGATGACTCCAAGGAAAGAGCATCTTCCACACACAATAGTACTAATGCACATACAAACTCACAGAGACTGTGACAGCACACACAAGACCTGCACAAATTCAAACAAAACAACATCCCAGCACTGATACTGAGAAAAGGAAGCAGACATGGAGTAGACCCCTAACCAAGAAGCTATTTGCAATTGATACCAACTGGGAAAGGGAAAAATCAGTTTTCTTCAATATAGCGTCACTGGATACTACAACCACACTCCAGGTTTGATTTCATGCCCAGGAGTAGTTAGTTGGCCAACACAAAATGGATTTCATGGTTTTGCTTGTGGTTGTTTTGGTTTGTTTGTTTGACTGATTTTTTTCTTTTTTTTTTTTGTCTAATTTGTTTTTATTTGTTTTGATTTTCATTTTTTAGAGAAAGACAGACTATTAAGTTGAGTATTTAGGGAGGTGGAGAAGATATATAAGGAGTTGGGGGGGAAAGAATATGATCAAAATATATTGTATCAAAAGAATTTTAATATTTTTGAAAACTCTGCCTTTTATAAAACATTAAAATATGAGTGACTCCATGTAATTTAAATCACTTGTTTGTGCTACTCTTATTTGTTTAGAGTCAAGACATCTTAGAGAGACAGCAGACTCGCTGGCCTTCAGTTATCCCTTCCTCAAGAGCAACACTGAAACATGGTTGTGATGCACACACACTTTTACAGATGGAAATTCAAGGGTAAGAAATGTTGTATTTTAGGATTACAAAAGAAAAAGAGTCATAACACATAATTATTTGTTCCAATAAAACTAGGTAAGAGAATAATAGGGAAGGGGAGACCAAAATGGTGTAGAATTGTTCCTACAATATCATTGTCTCGTTGTAAAATGGACAGAGCCACTAAGTTGAGGCATTGAAAACTTCTGATTTTCTAGTTTATATTGCACAAATATACTTTCATGCAATCCAGTCTATTATTGGTAATAAGTTTCTTATTTCTTTAGGTCAACCAAAAGTATGAGTTTCAATCACAAAATATAAAAAATATATAAATGATGATGATCCCAACAAGTACCCGTGAGTTGTCCAGTTATTTCTTCCTAAGACTTATACATTTTATAATTGTAATTCATGTGTAGTCTTTCTCTAGGCCATCTGTGTGAAGATAGTAGACTTTTTTACTCTGATTAGTGTTAGTGATGCTTTGGTTCTCAGTTTTCAAATTGACAATGATCAAAAAGGAAATTTCTGCCCCCCATCCCCACCTCCTCCAAGGCAAGGTGGATTGGGGGGGAAGGAGAGGGGGTGGGAGGAGGGAGGACAGGGGAATCTGTGGCTGATATGTAAAATTAAATTAATTATAAAATAAAATTAAAAAAAAAACAAAAGCTAAACAACCATTTAACCATTCATTACTTCCTTGATATCAGATCGTATTTTTGGAGACCCATAAACAAAAGTGTGTTGAATAAATTCACTTATATAAATACTAAATAAACGTATTTTATTAAAAAAAAAAAAAGGAGATTTCTAATCTTGGTCTCCCTCAAGAGGTGGCACTGTTCTCATGGTGTTGCATACCTGAAACTCTAGCTGGGAGGCTGAGGCACAGGATTGCAAATTCAAGAAAAGACTGGTTACGTAGTGATCTTTGTCTCAGAAAAAGAAAAGAGAAAAAAGTAATTTTAGGCTACAAATGTTTGCGCAGCAACTGACTGCTTATTTGAAATAGACAATAGTCTTCCTTTGTCTTTATATGCTGTATTATTCCAAAAACCCCTAGTGGATGCTAGAAAGTTAAGATAGCACCAAACTATTGACATAAAAATAGAAATGGCCAGGCGGTAGTGGCGCACGCCTTTAATCCTAGCACTTGGGAGGCAGAGCCAAGCGAATCTTTGTGAGTTAGAGTCCAGCCTGGTCCACAAAACCCACAAACAAACAAACAAAAACCCAGAAATTTTGGTCAATGGAATCAAATTGAAGACCCAGACATACATGAACACACCTATGGACAGCTGGTTTGTTTTTTTGTTTTTAAATAAAGAATACAGAATTCACACAGGGAAAAAAAGCATCTTTATCAAATGGTGCTGGTCAAATTGGATGGCTGCATATAGAAGAATTCAAATATATCCAAACTTATCACTCTGCACAAATCTCAACTCCAAATAAATCAAGGACCTCTAGATAAGGCCAGATATACTGAATCTAATAGAAGGGAAAGTGGAGGAATAGTCTTGAACTCATTGGTGTTGTAGAACATTATTTTAAGATATGTTACATTTGTTTATACTGTGGAACATTTGTTTAATGATGTAAAGATGTGTTGCATTCTTTTATGTCTCATTTGTTTAACTCTGTAAAGCTGTGTTACTTTGCCTGTCTAAAACAACTAATGGTCTAATAAAGAACTTAATGGTCAATAGAGAGGCAGGAGATAGGATAGGTGGGGCTGGCAGGCAGAGAGAATAAATAGAAGGAGAAATCTGGGAAGAAAAAAAGAAGAGCAAGAGGGATCAAGGAGGAGGACATTAGGGGCTAGCCACTCAGCTACACAGCCAGTCATGGAGTAAAAGTGAAAGTAAGGTTTCAGAAGTAAGAAAAAGTAAAAGCCCAGAGGCAAAAAGTAGACAGGATGATTTAAGAAAAACTGGCAAGAAACAAGCCAAGGTAAGGACGGACATTTACAATTAAGAATAAGCCTCCCTGTGTGATTTATTTGGGAGCTGGGTAGTGGACCCCCAAAAGAAAAAAAGAGTAAAAAAAAAAACAACCAACAACACATTTGCACAGGAGGAGACTTCCTGTTCAGAATATCAATAGTGCAGGAACTAAGAACAACAATTAATGAATGGGACTTCACAAAACTGAAAAGCTTCTGTACGGCAAAGGACATCATTATTTGAACAAATCAGGAGGCTACAGATGGGAAAAAATTTTACCAACTACACATCCAATAGAGGCTAATATCTAAAATATAGAAGAACTAAAAAAATTGAACATCAAGAAAACAAATAACCCAATTAAAAATGGGATGCAGATCTAAACAGAGAATTCTCAAAAGATGAAACACAATGACTGAGAAACACTTTAAGAAATGTTCAACATCCCTAGTCATCAGGCAAATGGAAATCGAAACTACTTTGAGATTTTTATCTCATATCAGTCAGAATGGTCAAGATCAATAAACAAATGATAACGAGTGCTGGTGAGGATGTGGAGTAAGGGAACACTCATCTACTTCTAGTGGGACTACAAACTTGAACAATCACTACACAAAGCAGTGTAGTGGTCCCTTGGGAAACTGAGAATAGTTCTACCTCGGGATCCAGCTATAGCACTCCTGAGCATATATTCTACATCCTACTACAGAGACAGATGCTCAACATGTTTATTGTTATTCTATTCATAATATGCAGAAATTGGAAAAAGACTAGATGCCTGTCAATGTATGAATGGGTAAAGAAGATGTAGTACATTTACAGAATGGAATATTATTCAGTTATTTTAAAAAATGAAATCATAAAATGTGCAGGTAAAGGGATGGTGCAAAAGAAAATCATCCTGAGTGGGGTAACCCAGACACAAAAAGACAAATATGGCATATAATCCACTTATATATAGATGTTAGCCCTTAAATCTTTGACAAGCAGGCTACAAACCATATTGACCACAGAGGCTAAGTATAGAGTAAGAGACTGCAGGGGAGGGGGCTCTATAGGGAGAGTAAATAGAAGAGAAGTTATGTGTGGAGACCTGCCCCACCCAGAACTTAGGTCACCTGTGAAGAGGTGGCCTGGAACCAAGGAAAGGTAAGTGCGCGTAAGTGTGCGTAGCTGGCCGGTTCCCCAGCCTCCCTCTTACCCGGAGACAATCAGACACGGCGGGGAGTCAAGTCAAGCAAGAACTGGTTTAATGATGGGCAATAAGCCTCTTTTATACCAGAAAACCTCAGAACCCTAGGAGGGGGTGAAGGAACCAACCAATCATTTTGAAGGTCACCCTATTTACAAGTTGTTTATGCCCTGACATCACCTCCTGTTTTTTAGTATCTTAATCTTAGCATAAATAACTTGAGCTAACTTCCTTTCTCACTATTCGTCTTTAATCTCCATACAAACAACCCAAGCTAACTTCCTCTTAGCCATCTTTTGTATCTATTCTCTGCACAAACAGCTTAAACTAACTTCTTCTGATACCATTTGTATCTACTCTCTGTGTAAACAGCTTAAAGCTTAAGCTCTGTTTATCAGAATTTCTCTCAGCACCCTCTTTGTAGCCCATGTATGCCCCACAGTTATGGGTGAATGGGGGAGACTAGATTGAGAGAAGGAAGAGGGAGGAAAGGGAGGGAATACAAGGAGGGACAGATAAAATGAAGGGCCATTTGAGGGATCATATGGAAACCTAATGCACTAAGCTTCTTAAAATATTTATACATGTGAACAAAATCTAAATTTGAGCCACCAAATAGCAAGGGAGGTAAAGCCCCAACTATGTATCTCTCACCAACAAATGAAACCTCCAGGGCCAGGAATTGGTTACATCTAATTGAATTGTTGGCCAAAGGGGCTCCATGGAAACTCCCAAACAATCTGGGTTATTGCCAAGGCCATTGGTGGCTCTCCATGAACTGAGAGTAAGACCCTATTGCCGAAGACAACATCTACACAATCCACTGAACATGGAAAAGTCAAGCTGGTGCTCATGTCATAGAGCCTTTACCCCTATGTCTTAGTGTCCGTGGTACTAGAAGGTACTCTGCATGCTCTCAGAGGAGAAAGGTAAATACCATCCAAACTACAAACCTTAGTCTCTAATGGTGACCAGCCTCCTATATTCTGGTGTGATAGTTGCACAAATCTTACAGGAGTAACCAGTCACTATCTGATTGGAATTGAGGCCCACTCCATGAGACAGAACCCGTGCCCAACACTGCCTGGGTGGCCAAAAAACCGAGAGTAGATATATAGGCCATGAATCTAGGAGAAAACCAAATACTACTCTCCTGCCAAAGGAACATAGCAAGAAAATGACTCTTAACAATATTCGGCTATCCCATAAATCAGTGTCTTGCTCAGCCATCATTAAAGAAGCTTCCTCCTGCAGTAGATGGGAACAAATATAGAGACCCACAACTGGACAATGTGGAGAGAGTGAGAGACCTTAGAACATTCAGTCCTAAATGGGATGTCTTCATCAAATGCCACCCCCACCCTCTGCCAGGGCTCAGGGAGCTATGCAGAAGAGGAGGCAGAAAGATTGTAAATGCCAGCGGGGACAGAAAACACTAAAGAAACAGGATTAGCATAACAAGGCTGACACACACATAAACTCACAGAGACTGTGGAAGCAGGTACAGGGCCTGTACAGGTCAAGGGCAGATGGAACCCCAGTGCTGAGAGGGGAAATGGACACAAGCCCCCATCCCTCACCCAGAAGCCATCCCCACTGACAACTGCTCACAAAGGAAAAATTAGTTTTGTCCAACAGTCTCACTGCATATATAAACAAGAGTTAATGGCCGGCCTCTTGCCCAGCAGATGGCCAACACAAAACCTAATGGTATTTTTGAAGGCTTTTTGTTTTGTTTTGTTGTTTTTTTGTCTCACAATGCTTTGTTTTGTCATTTTGCTCTCACACCCACTTCTTTTTTTTTTTTTTTAAAGATTTATTTATTTATTATGTATACAGTGTTCTGCCTACATGCATGCTTGCAGGCCAGAAGAGGGCACCAGATCTCATTACAGATGGTTGTGAGCCACCATGTGGTTGCTGGGAATTGAACTCAGGACCTCTGGAAGAACAGTCACAGTCAGTGCTCTTAACCGCTGAGCCATCTCTCCAGCCCCACACCCACTTCTTACAGATCTACTTATCTATTATGGTTTCCGATTTTGTTTTTATGGTTTTCTGTGTATATGAATGTGTTTGTCTCACCATCTTTATGTTTCTTTTCCTTTTTATTTATTCTTCTCTCATATAATATATCCCAATCACAGTTTCTCCTCCTTCCACTCCTACCAATTCCTCCCTAAAACCTCCCCTCTTCCCTAGATCCACTTCTCCATTTCCCTTCAGAAAAGAGCAGGCTTCCCAGGAATACCAAGTGAACATGGTATAAGAGGATGCAATAAGACTAGACACAACCACTTATATCCAGGCTGGACAGGCAACCAGGTAGGAGGAAAATGTTCCCAAGAGCAGACAAAAGAACCAGAGAGCTCCCTACTCCCACTGTTAGGAGTCCCATTAAACCCTCAAACTAAACAACCATAACATATACGTAGAGGGCCTATTGCAGACCCACCCAGCCTCTGGTTGTTGCTTCAGTCTCTCTGAGCCTCTATGAGCCCTGCTTAGTTGATTCTGTGGGTTGTGTTCTCCTGGTGTCCTCGACCCCCTGGCTCCTGCAATCCTTCCTCCTCATCTTTTGTGGGGCTCCCCAGGCTCCACCTAATGTTTGGCTGTGTGTCTCTGTATCTATTCCCATCAGCTGCCAGAGGAAAGCCTCTTTGATGACAATTGGGCTAAACACTGATCTATGAGCATAGCAGAATATCATTAGGAATCATTTCATTTTTTATTTTTTTGACCAGTCGTTTTGTTTCTACCCTGGGTCCCTGGGCTATCTAACTTCTCCTGTGCTTTTTCTTTGGCTCTTCATTTTTTCTATTTGTTTGTTTTGTGTTATTCTGGTTTGTTCCTTTTTATTTTATATTATGATTTTTAGATGCCTGTTTGCATTCTAATGAGAGAGAGAAAGAAAGGATGTGGATTTGTGTGGGTCAGGAAATGGGGAGGATCTGGGAGGAGTTGAGAGAGAGAAAACCATAATATGAATATATTGTATGGGAAAAAAATCTGTTTTCAATTTTAAAAAAGAAAAGAAATACTAAAAAAAAATAACACAGAACTATAAGCTATAAGTTTAGTTCATT
Source organism: Peromyscus attwateri (assembly GCA_902168425.1). Lineage (NCBI taxonomy): Eukaryota > Metazoa > Chordata > Mammalia > Rodentia > Cricetidae > Peromyscus > Peromyscus attwateri. The sequence goes on along the minus strand of CABHPP010148792.1, from coordinate 71,967 downwards.
TTGGGGGGCATAGTGAGAGATTAACAACAATAGGTAGTGATTATAACATTTTATATTGTATTATAAACATTATTATATTATTATAGACTAACCATTATCACAATATACTGTAATGAAAGTTTGTACTTTGAGACTATTATTAAGTAGAGCAAAGGTTACCTGAGCAGGAGTGCTGAGACACTGAAAATCAGTAACGGAGCTGCTGACTAAGTGACTGATGGACGTGTAGTGTATATGGTATGTATGTATATACCGGTCAAGGAGTGACCTATGTCCTAAGACACCATTTGAAACTGATGAACTGTATATTGTTAGAATTTCCCATGTAGTATTAAACCAAAGTGAATCATAATTTACAAAAAGTCTGGAAAGCAATGCTGGTTAGGGAGGCTACTACTGTAAAAGAGATTAGCAATGAATTTTATTGAGATGTGTGCGTTATAAGTGTTTTTCACACATGAACTAATTTTCTTTGTAATATGTAAGAAACAGTGATCCAGTCTCTTGCCACAGCAGTGGGACTTAGGTTGGTAAAGTGTGTGACCTCTTCTCAGGAGTGAACCACTCTAGGGACTAACCAGGCTTAGTGGTCTACCACTGCTGACTGGGGCCAGAGTCAAACTTTCTGCAGACTTTCTTATCCTTTTAAAAATAATCCCTTGAGGCGTCCAGTCTCTGTGGGAATGCAGTGATTAAGCAACATCTGTTCAGTAGCTAGTGATCATCTGATGAAGTACAGGCTCCAGCATGAACGCAAGATCCTTTAAGTGAGTTCTTACTAAGGAGCTGCCCAGAGTGCATCAACATGTGCTCTCCTGACACAGTTTGAAAACTGAACTTGCACATTTTGCTCCAAGCATGTTCTCAGAGAACTTATGCACATGTGATATTGATTCTGTGTGTCAGTCTCTGGAGGAAAGCAGCCCAGAAGATTTTATTTAAAAGCTGCCGTGAGGCTCTGTAGTAGGCTCTCTTTGGGTCCCCAACCAGCTCCCAAATAAAGACACGGAGACTTATTATTAGTTATGAATGTTCAGTTCCTTTCTAGCTAGCTCTCATAACTTCATTTAACCTGTTTCTCGTCATCTATGTTTTGTCATGGGGTTGTTTTTTGTTTGTTTGTTTGGTTGGTTGGTTTTTTTTTTGTTTTTGTTTTTTTTACCTTCTTTTCATTCCGTTTCTCCTACTTTTTTGCTTCCTCTGCCTGGCTGGCTGGTCCATGGTGTCTCTCTCTTCTTCTCCCTTGTTCTCATTCCTCTCTTGTTCTCTTGAGCCTAGATTCCTCCTCCTACTCATTCTCTCTGCCCTCCAGCATCCTTCTGTCCCCCTAATGCCTAGGTATTGGCCATTTGGATTTTTATTAGACCCATCAGGTGCCTTAGGCAGGCAAGGTAAAACAAATGAAACACATCTTTACGTGATTAAGCAAATTCAGCATAAACAAATGCAATGTGCCTTTACATAGTTAAAGTAATATTCCACAACATAAACAAATGCAGCACATCTTTACATAGTTAAAGTAATGTTCCACAACAAGGCTTTATGGAATGGATAGATGTTAGATAGATAAAAAAAACTGGCCACAAGTTAGAAAACCTTGTAGGGTCTCCAACTTAGAATTGTTTGACTTCTGATTTTACAAGTTTTTGACTTTATAATAATATAAAAAATGTATTCAGTACAAATCTGAAATTTGAATTTTGATTTCTTCTGAGCTAGTTTACAAGCAGCCATATGAGAAAGGTAAGTAATTCTTCCTCTCTGTGATGGTCATTAGCTTAGGCATAGTCATAGATTTTTGACCTACAAAAGCTGATGATCTCATCGCCTAATGAGGAGCATCTCTAATAAGCAGGAAGGCAAAGGATAGGGTGTCTTTTGAGTCCTCCTCTGCTGAGTTTCCTAGGGGCCACATTACCTGAAGAGGACAGTGTCTAAACTGGTACCCGCTGCATGCTCCTTTACCACACTAGTACTGTGCTGCCTGTGGGATTCACATCCTTCCTTGTAGAGCCCGCCTTCTTCATTTGGCCCAGGTGTGCTTAGATTTGGTTGTTAAGTACAATGACTGATGACTGAAGAAAGTGTTCTTTGGGGACAAAAAGGGAAAATTTGCATTTTGGTAACTCTGGCTTCCTTATTTTTTTATTACCTTTAAAAGAAAGTTGAAATTAAAGCAAAATTATCTTACTGACATATTGTGGTTGTCATCTGTAATTTAAAAATGAAAATTTCAGTGTAAGATGCCCGTTGAAGGATAATTTGGAAAACAGCTCTTGGCTTAAACTGCTTTCAGCATCATCCACGGATAACAAATTGAAAATTTGGGCGTGAACACACACACAAAGTGTGTAAAACAGAGTGTGTGTAAACAGAGACACATTCATTAACTGTTAAAATCTAGAGGCACCTTAGACTCTCAACAGGATACAAGGCAAAGGTGTGTTGCACATTCATAAACTCCAGAATTATTGTCTAACCTCTCCATACCTTGATTTTACCACTGTCTTTATTTTCTCTAATAAGATTCTTAAACAAATTCAGACTTGAGAGGGCAAATTTCTCTCTCTCTCTCTCTCTCTCTCTCTCTCTCTCTCTCTCTCTCTCT
>CABHPP010148792.1:48177-69349 GCA_902168425.1 Peromyscus attwateri | reverse complement strand
TCTCTCTCTCTCTCTCTCTCTCTCTCTCTCTCTCTCTCTCTCTCTCTGTTTTTCAAGACCCCTGCTCTCTTAATTAACCATTTTTGCAACTCATAATTACTCACTGCATATTTCTGAAGCTCTATTTCATACATACTAATGTATGAGTTGGTTTTCATCATTAACAATTCTTATATAGGGCCCCTAGCTGTCTGGCTGTAAAGAATGTTTACTCTTTTTCATATGTAGAAAGGTTCTTGTGTATTTTTTCTATAGAGGATTTTCTTTGGCTTATGTTTGTTTGTCTTTGATTCTAATAATTAGTTGGAAACTCATGTAAACTGAGCTTCCTAAATTAAAACTATTTTAAATAAAGGTTATTACTGTTAAAAAATTCTTATATAATTTCATTTTGCTATACTTTTTACTTACTTGGTAAATTTATAACATCATTTGAAAAACAGCATGTGCCAGATCTTAGCCAGAGGTTTGTCCTGCCCTCAAGGAGTTTATACACTAAGGGGATGGTCTGGGGAGATTACTACCGTAAGTGAAGCACCACAATTGTGACAAGCGTCAACTGTGATGTTTACAGCAGAGCTGCCCCTCCCCCTTTTAAGTTGAGAGTTTAATACAAACTGTTTTGATCATAATAACTCACTCCCCCAATGCATCCCAGAACAGCGCCTCCCTACCCAACTATGTGACATTTCTTTTCTTTTTCTTCTTTCTTTTTTTTTTAATCACTAAGACCAATTTGTGCTGACCAAATACTTTTGGATGTGTGACCTTCCACTGGTCATCTCACCAGAGGCTGCACTCTTAGAGAAAACTTTCTTTCCCTTCCCAGTAGCTAACAATTGCCAACAGCTCCATGGATATGGATAGAATGCTGTGCTTGTAGGCACTGGGTTCGAGCCCCTTGTTTTACTACTCTATAGTAGATTACTTTGGGCAATTCACACATGTCTTCTCATCTAGCTTTCCTTGTTTAAGAGATGATCAGCATATCACCTCAAGGTTACAAGGTTAATAATCTTACAAGGTTAATATTCTAATAATTGTCTGAGCCTCATTTGTTGAACAAGTATGTACAGGCAATGCTTTATATGGGTGATATGGTATCAAGCTCCTGGGTGGCTCCTTCTTGAGAATTCAGAAATGAACTTTCTCTATGGGTGACATTTATACTGAGATAGAAAGTATGAGAAGTATGAGAAGTAGTGAAGAGCTCAAAGATGAGCCCGCTAGTCGACATTCCTGATACCACACCAGCCAGGCTCTGGGTTCTACCTTTACCCACTGTGTGCCCTAGGACTGTTTCCTTCTCTTCCTGAGCCCTGGCTTCCTACCCGTAAAATGAGAATAATAGTCATTCTCTTATTGAGATGGGAGGAGGAAATTGGTTTAAACATGAAATGCCTATACATGATAAGCACCTTGCATTACATTTGCTATTGTGCTTTTCTCCCAGTAGAAAGAACAGGGCAAATGTTCCGCAGATAACTTGACGTGTTTCTGAACAGAGTGTGTTTGGATAAGGGTAGGAATGCATATACATGCATGCTCACACCATTCTTCTAGTCAGAAGTGCCTTTATTTTCCAATTGTCACCTTCTACCAAAAGCCCTCTGCAAGTCTATTGGGTAGCATCTTTCAGAGCCAAGTTGTTTTCAAATAGCCACTTAGGAAGCCTTTCTTGAGCACTCCTACATGTAAGTTTACCATCACTTGTTAGCAAACAATCAGCAACCTGAAATTAAGATCTCCATTAATATCCCAAATCTGTCACTTAGAAACTGCGTTATCTAGACAAGCAATTTTTAGAAACTATGTTTTCTAGTTTAACATACATATTATGAAAATCATCCTCAAAGAAGTATCTTAAGGATAGAATCAGAAGAGCTTGTGTGAAAATTTATCAATTAGCACTTGTCTCTAATAATGTATAAACTTCAATCATATGATCTCTTGGGAACAAATTTTTTAATTGAGTTCATATCTGTTTAACATCATCACAAATATTTCATATCTCTAAGATGTGTGCTGTATTAACAAGGGAGGGTAGTTGTAGCTTTAAAATTTTTTCTTTAAGAATTTCTTACATATTTTGTTTATATTCATACAGCCAACTCTTCCAAGATCCACCACAATTGCCTACCAGCCCAATACTATCTCCCTTTAAAAAATTAAACCCATGCCGGGCGGTGGTGGCGCACGCCTTTAATCCCAGCACTCGGGAGGCAGAGGCAGGCAGATCTCTGTGAGTTCGAGGCCAGCCTGGGCTACCAAATGAGCTCCAGGAAAGGCGCAAAGCTACACAGAGAAACCCTGTCTCAAAAAACAAAAAAAAAAAAATTAAACCCATCAAGATCAATTTGGATTACTCAAATATTCTTGGATGTGTGGCCTTTCACTGGAGCATAGTTGACTCTACCCCTAAGAGTGCCAAATTCCCATTTCCATGCTATGATTTGGTCAGGACTGGACTTGTACAGGTTTTATATATGCTTTCAAAACTGCTTGGAGTTCATGCGTGCAGCTGCACTGCTGTGTCCACAGGACACTGTATCCTCATAGTCATCTACCATTTCTACCACCTCTTTCTCAATGATCCCTGATCCTTTCAAGGCAGGATGTGATGTATATGTTCCCTTTATAACTGAATTGTCTACAGACCCTTATTCTCCACACCTTGGACAGCTGTCTCTAAGTTCATCACCATCTACTATAAGTAGAGGTTTCTCTGATAAGAGCTGAGAGATACATTAATCTATGCATATAACAATAAGTCATTAAGAGTTGGTTTAATACCGTGCCCAATTATCAGGTTTTCCATAGTGCTTATGATCTGACTAGCCAAACCTTCTTGGCTGATAATGGTGTCAGGTGTGGGTTTCATTGTATGGAGTGGGACTTCAATCCAGATGGTGCTTGTTTATTCCTATGATGTTCATGTCACTATTGTTCCAATGAACATATATTCTCAAGCAAGTCACTGTAGCTTGCAGGGGTCACAGCTAGCTAATACTGATGATTATTGTTCTCCTCTGGTAGCGTGCATAGCACCTTCCAGTTCTATAAAATCTAGCTAGGAGGAATGAAGCTTCCAGGTGAGCTTCAGAGTGATTTATTCATGTTCTATAACTCAGGTCTGTAGGGTCTTAGGTAGTAGGGTCTTACAGTCAAGTTCTGGAGGATAGCCAAGAGCACTGGTATTAGTCTATAATGTTTGGTAGTCTGTGGGAACTCAACAACCAACAGCTTCAGGAGAAGTAACCTGTTCTTGAAGCTGGGCTTTTTATTTGTGTCTCTGATGTCTAATAGAGGCATTGGTGCCCATTATAATGTAATCCATCTTAACTCTTTATATACATATGTATATATGGAACTTTCTACATTTGCTCATTTCCATATGACTGTTTCAAAAAGTTCTCATGGTTCCTCTTCAACTCTGCCTTCACTTCCCCATCCCAGTTTAACCCTTCCCTCACATTATTCACTTTTAACCCTTTATAAAAGTGAGTTCTATCTTCCTCCCCTTGAAAGCCTCATCCCACAGCCCCTTAGTAATTTCCTAACCTCTATGATATTCCAAATGGAGCACATGTATCTAAAGATTCAGTACTAACACCTACAAATGAGAGACAATATGTGATATTTGTCTTTCTGGATCTGAATCATCTTACCTGAAATGGTTGTATTCAGCTCCATCCATTTAACTGAAAATTTAATAATTCCATTTTTCTTAACAACCAAATTGTAGTCATTTAAATATACCACATTCTCATTATCCATTCATCAGCTGATAGAAATCTAGGCTGTTTTCATTTCCTGACTATTGTGAATAGAGCATCAATGAACATGGATGAGCAGTATAGCTATAGTTGGAAAGGGGCAGGCTTCTCATGGACATCAACCAGACATGGCATAGCCAGTTGCAGTAAGACTAGGCTTATCCTCTCATATTAAGGCTGGATGAGGCAATTAGATAGGAGGAAAGGTCCCAAAAGCAGGCAGCGGAGTCAGAGACATCCCCTGCTCCCACTGTCAGGAGTTCCACAAGAACAGCAAGCTACACAACTGTAGCATATGTGCAGAGAGCCTAGGTCAGTCCCTTTCAGACTCCCTGGTTGGTGATTCAGTCTCTGTGGGCCCCTATGAGCCCAGGTTAGTTGATTCTGTAGGCTCTCTTGTGATGTCCTTAACCCCTACTATCCTACAAACCCTTGTCTCCTGCAACCCCCCACCCTTCTGCAGGGGTTTGCCGGATTGCTTTTTTTTTCACATTAATTGCAATGAACATTTTCATCATCCCTTCCTTTCTACTCCTCTTTGGTGCTGATCTTGTTTTTCTAAGGCCTTTAGGTACATCATTAAATTATCAATTTATTGTTTATTAATTTGAGGTCTCTCAATTTTTTTGCTGTAACATCAGTGCTGTAAACTTTTATGTCTGCATTCAGTGTGTGCCATAGATTTTGATGTGTTATGTTTTCATTTTCATTCAATTCTAGGAATATTTTATATTTCCTATTTTTTTCCTTTACTCCATTTTGATTCTGTAGTGCGGTGGATAGCTCCTATGAGTTTGTAACATTCGTCAGTTCTTGTGTTGCTGCTACTCAGCTTTATACCATGGTGTTCAGATAGAATGCAGGACATGACTCAATATTCCTGTATTTGCTGAGGCTTGCTTTATGGTCTGTTTTGGAGAAATATACCAGAAAGTTCCTGGGCTGCTGAGAAGAACAAATATTTATGACTGCTTTTGTGGAATGTTCTTTAGATGTCTGTTAAGTCCATTTGATTTATGATGTCATTTAACTCCAGAGTTTCTCATTTGTTTTTTTCAAGATGTCCTCTCTATTGATGAGAGTGGGGTATTTAAGCCACCTACTATAATTGTATTGGTGTCAATCAGTGGTTTTCAATCTAATAGATTCTTTTTTGTAATTGGGTGCTTCTATGTTCTACATGTATATGGTGAGGGTGGTAATATACTTCTTTTAGATTTTTGCTTTAATGAATACAAAGTGTCCTTCCCTATCGCTTCTGATTAGTTTGGGTTTGAAGTTTATTTTGTCAGATATTATAATAGCTATACCTATTTGTTTCTTAGTTCTATTTGTTTGGAATACCTTTTCCATCATTTTAAGTAAAGTAGTGTCTGTTGTTGGTCATGAGGTGTGTTTCTGGGAAGCAGCCAGAAGAAATGGATCTTATATATCTGTTAGTCTGTGTCTCTTTATTGAGGAGTTGAGGCCATTACTATTAAGAGTTATTATTGAATAACATTTGTTAATTGCTATAGTTTTGTTGCTTTCATTGTGTTTTATTAAATCTCTTTTGAGCTCATTTTCTGGAATTATTTATTCCTAGTACCTTCTTGAGTGTGTTTTATCTTCTCTTTAGACCCAAGTATTCCTTCCAGTATCCTCTGTAGACTTGGCATAGTGGTCATAAATTCCTTAAATCTGTTTTTTATCATGAAAGAACAGTTTTCCTTTCTCCTTCAATTATCATTGATAATTTTATTTGGGATAGTAGTCCAGGCTGATACCTGTACTCATTCATAACTTGTAGAATACTGATCCACATCATTCTTGCTTTCATAGTCTCCATTGAAAAGCCAGCTGTTATTCTGATGGGCCCACCTTTGTATTTGAGTTGACATTCTCTCTTGCAGATTTCAATATCCTTTTGTTGTTCTGTACATTTGGTGTTTTAAGTATAAGATGATGTGGAGAGTTTCTTTCATGATCCTGTGTATATGGCTTGTATGATTTTGGATCTTGATAAGCATCTCTTAAGTTTTCTTCTATGATTTTGTTGAGATTATTTTTCTGTGCCTTTAATTTGTGTCTCTTCATATTATTCATAAGTTTTTTTTATAGTGCTCTGGAGTTCCTACACATTCCGTTTATGTGATTTTTTTGGATTTGGCATTTTCGTTGGCTATGGTGATATTTTATTTGTACTGAAATGTGATTTTATTTGTATGTTAATAAATAAAGTTGCCTGGGGGTCAGAGCTAATAGCAAGCCATAGCAGAAGCTGGGCGATGGTGGCGCACACCTTTAATCCCAGCACTTGGGAGGCAGAGCTAGGCGGATCTCTGTGTGTTCAAGGATACAGCCAGCACGGAGACGCACACCTTTAATCTCAATACCAACCTTAGAAGACCTGGAGGTCTGTATAGACAGGCAGTGACGAGGAGGTCTTGTGGCTGGGTTTGCAACCAATGAGAAGGCAGAACAGAAAGTCAATAAAAGGACAGACACACAGGAAGTAGGCCTCTTTCTGAGGGGAAGGATGACAGCGGCAGCTAAGGGTAAGAAAGGCGGTTTTAAGTCTCAGCTCTCAGCTACTGCTCTGACCCCTTGGGCTTTTAACTCTGCAATTGGCTCTGTGTTTCTTATTTAATAAGACTGTTCATCCACAGTTGGCCATGTTATCCAATCCCTCTGCCTTGCCTTCAAGTGTTGATATTCTGTCTTTCACTTCATCTAATCTATTGCTGAGTATTTCCTCTGAATTTTTGGTTTGAATTCCTGAACTTGGGTGGTGGTGGCACACGCCTTTAATCCCAGCACTTGGGAGGCAGAGGCAGGTGGATCTCTGTGAGTTCGAGGCCAGCCTGGGCTACAGAGTGAGTTCCAGGAAAGGCACAAAGCTACACAGAGAAACCCTGTCTCGGGGGAAAAAAAAAAAGAATTCCTGAACTTTTCCATTTCAAGTTTTATTCCAGTTTGGCTTTTTTTTTTCCCCCAGAAATTCTATCAATGTATTGAATTCTATTTTCATATCTTTAATTCTTTCCATTATTTCATTCAGCTGTGTCAGCCATCTTCATTGTCTTCTGTATTCATATCTTCTTTTGAGTTTCTCAATTATATTTATTATTACTATTCTGAAATCATTGTCTTGTATGTTAATTTTTTCTAGGGGCATTACTATGGGAATATTAATATTGGGAAGAGACTTATTGTTTTGTTTATTGATATTTTTGTACTTGCAATGGGGGTCTAGACTTAGGTTGTTAGTAATAATTTTTGATAGGGATTGTGTGTGTGTATGCATGTGCATGTGCATGTGCGTGCATGCATATGTGTGTGTGCGTGCGTGCGTGTGTATGTGTGTGTGTGTGTGTGTGTGTGTGTGTGTGTGTGTGAACAGAAACAGAAGATCTGTTTCTGTTACTCACCTGCTAGATAGTAAACTGACACTAGAATGCTTAAGGTTCAGTCTTTGAGCAATTCAGTGTTGATGTTCAGCACTGAAGTCATCTCAGCTCAGCTTGGGCTAAACGATTTCTAAGACCTGTAGCAGACCTAATGTGGAGTCAGAAGATTATCACAGGCCAATTGTCAGGATTCTACGGTAGGTGATCAAGGCTTTTCATTAAACAATAGGTGCTGGTGGAGCTGGCAGGGTGAATTTAGGGTACTTATCTGAAGAGGAAGGATAGACTAGGAGGTCTGGAAGGCAGGTAGGGCATGCGTGGTTCGAAGGCGGGTTGAAGGAGTGGGAGGAGTTAGCTCTTGGTGTGAGTCTAGTGCTCATCCCTGGAGAGGAGCACTCCTCGGATCTGGGGCATGAGTGGAACTGGTAAATAGAATCTAGTGTTCATGCCTAGATAATGGGACAAGTGTGTTTGGTAGGGATGGATGGAGTTGGCTGTGGTGGGTGGAGTTGGTAGCATGAATATAGACTTCCAGTCTAGAAACGTGCAGGTAAGGAGACCCAGTGAGCATGGATGGGTTATTGGCAGGAGTCTGGGGTTCCTACATAAAGAGGGGACTGAAAGGGAGCAGGAAGGAAGGCATGGGGTACATGGATCTAAAGCAGGTTGTGGGGGTATTGGTCATAATTTTTTATACAACCCCACAAGTACCTAACATGATTATAAACATTTTTGTTGAATAAAACACATAATAGCTTGATGATTAATCAACAAAGCTAATGCCATCCATCCCTCTTTTTAAAAAGCAATTATTTAAGTTTATCCTTGATTTAAAATAATAAATTCACTGCATTTGGAGAAAAGGCCAGGAATACAAGGGGAAAAGGCACAACTTTAAGTAGAGGAGGGGATAGAATAGGAACTTTAAAAAACAATACATTAGAAATTATTAAGTAGGTGATTCCCTTACTATTAAGAAAGAACAAATGCACATTCCTCAGACATATAAAAAAATAGGTTGAGAACACTTGCCAAGTGTTCCAACTGGGAAATAAAATGTTTTGTTGTGGAGGAGGTGATTGTTCTAGTCTCTTCCAACTAAGTTGGAGTAAAGAAAAAAATCTAAATTGCTGCTTTTACCAAAGCCAGTTTACCCTACTTCCAATCAAGTGTTTCTCTTCTTGCTATATGAAATCAGTGGTTGTGGTGCTCTGGCCCACATGCTCACACCTTACTAGGGTATAAAGGTGATGCTTCAGAAAGTTGGATTCCTTGTGAGCAAATAGGAGTGAGAATTTCTTTGGATGATGACCTTTGTTTGCAAGTGGGTGATGTGGCCAGAGCTGAGTGCAGTTCTAATACCTATGGTATTTGAGGCCCTGGCGCTGGTGCTCTGTGTCAAAGATAATGCACAGAGTCAGTTTTTATTATCCTTCTGTATTGCCATTGGACACAGAGGCTTTACCAGGCTCCCACCTTTAGTCAACAGTTCTTTAGCTGATAAGCACTGTCTAGATCCTGGTCTCCTGAAAAAGCAACAGATGTGACCCTGACAGTGGACTTGAGTGTGGAGAGCAGACACTCTTACAGTTACTGCCTATTCTGTAGCAGCATTGAGCAATGCTTAGAAATGAGATATCCTAGGGAAAAAAGCATAAAACTTAGTGCTATCCAGTGTCAACTGACTTACCGTCTCCAAAAGAATTTCCCTTTCCTTCCTTCCCTGGGGCCCATCTCCTAACTACAGTGGGAGTTTTTCACTCTTCACCTGGGTTTAATTAGTGTAGTGGCTAGTTTTATGTCAATTTGACAGTAGCTGTAGTCATTCAAGAGGAGGGAACCACAATTGAGAAAAATTTTTCTATAAGATCAGGCTACAGGCAAGACTGTAGGGCATTTTCTTAATTAGTGATTGATAGGAGAGGACCCAGTGGCCCACCCCTGGGCTGGTGGTCCTGGGTTTTATAAGAAAGCAGGATGAACAAACCATGGAGAGCAAGCCCGTAAGCGGCATCCCTCCATGGCCTCTGAATCATCTCCTGCCTCCAGGCTCTTGCTATGTTTGAGTTTCTGTCCTGACTTCCTTCAGTGATTATGTGGAAGCATAAACCACATAAACCCTTTCTTCCTCAAGTTGCTCTTGGTCATGTTGTATCATTCCAGCAATGATAACCCTAACTGAGACAATTGGATTTTCCTCAATTACAGTAATATAATACTTGTCCCACTGATTTCTTCCCACTGTTCTGTTGGCATCTTTGCTGTGTTATATTAGCCAGAATGCTGAGCATTGTCAGGAAATCTCACTTAAAACTTTGAGAGAGAAAATTCCTCATTCCTGACCCTTCTGAGGGACACACACTGTCAAGAAGAACTAGATTATGCACTGGTGCACAGTTGATGGAGCAAAAGAGCATGCCCCTGCCCTTGGTGATCTTATGCTTTGTATAGGAAAACAGACAAAAACACCAAAAATTGGCCATGGCAATATGCGTGGGTACTGGTGGTTATTGGCTGCTGGGTACCATTATCAATGAATTATCCAAACTTACAAATAAAGAAATATACAGATGTAAGTTAAGTATCATATAATATTGGATTAGTAATGTAAAGAATCAAGATTTGAATGTGGGTAGATGGCTTGGTGCCTAAATCCTCGGTTCTGTACTATAATTACAAAACACCGCAAAGTCTGTGTTATAAAATACTAGTGCATGGTGCTGAGTTGGGGGATAGAGAAGAGAAACTGAAATTTTTCTGGCAGGTTAAATGTTTAGACTCTATTAGTTGCTATAATAGTTTATCCTCTCTCTCTCTCTCTCTCTCTCTCTCTCTCTCTCTCTCTCTCTCTCTCTCTCTCTCTCTGTGTGTGTGTGTGTGTGTGTGTGTATGAGCTAAGCCAGGGGTGCTTAACATGACATTTCTTACCCTTATGAACATTTTTCCTCTGTGGTTCCTAGAAGAAGCACTAATGCACGTAGAAGTCAAGACACACAAAACATAGTGAACACTGTGACTGACTCTCAGGGGGTCTACATCCTAGAGTTAATCACTAAAAAGATAATGGTTTCTGTTGGGCAGATTTAGTGTGGCTGAACCTTTAGGTGAAAGGATAGTCAGGGTTCCTTTACAGAGGAAAAAGGCCAGAGGCAAGTGAGGACAGGTGGAAAGTTTGGTTTAGTGATGTTACTGGTGCTTTGCAGTGCACTGTGCCCACTACATAGTTGGCCTTTAATGCATGTAAGGTCTAAGAATTGACGAGTGAACATGTGGACTTTTTACTACTGTAAGAAAAGGAAGCCGGGCGTTGGTGGCGCACGCCTTTAATCCCAGCACTCGGGAGGCAGAGGTAGGCGGATCTCTGTGAGTTCGAGGCCAGCCTGGGCTACCAAGTGAGCTCCAGGAAAGGCACAAAGCTACACAGAGAAACCCTGTCTCGAAAAACCAAAAAAAATAAAAAAAATAAAAGAAAAGAAAAGGAGAGGGGGTCCACAAGAACTTAATATTTATTTTGGAATGCAGCTATAGTAACTATGTGAGCCAGTTGTTAATTCTGTATCAAGTGCCATCTCCTCTAGGAGGCCTTTTCAGCATCGTCTTCACCAAATACCAAAGTCTTCATCCTTCTCATGGAAGGGCCTGCTGTGCGTTAGCTTATAGCTATCTTATAGAGATAGCTTATTAAGTATGATGCATGCATAACATTCTTACTCCCTACCCCATAAAGTAATTTTGACGTGGTTTACTCACTTGCTTGTATGCTTATATGCCCTGAAGCATTTCCCACCTGCCGAGAAAATAATAGGCGTGTGGTAAAGGTGTGCTGGATTGAGTTGAGTCCACTTTTGCATGTATGTTAAATAATTCTTTTGAGTATCCCCAGTCATTTAAAAGATACATAACTCTACACTCTTATTATATCCCATTGCCTAACTTAGCAAGTATTTTAATTTCTTGTTGAGTGTTCAGGAAGTTTTTGTTTATGTTGAGTGGAAGCCAAAGCTGATCAGATATTTGGCACAGGGGAAGTTGTTTATGGTTTCTCTTTCTCATTGGTACTATTGTGTAAAGGGACCTGCCTGGGGAGTGTACTGCACACCACAGAGTTTACCCTAGGCATTCATTTATTCAGTGGCACACCTATCAGCTGACCCATTTACCGCTCAGGTGATTAGGTAAGGTGTACAAGTTTGAAATGATTTCAGTGTGGTGCCGTATTGCATTATTTATGTTTGACCATCAAGTAAGGGAAAGCACCCTTAAACACATGAACAAGAAATATGAGCTAAATGTCTCAGTTCAACATGTATTAGTTGTATTATATTAAGGAAATCCAGAATGATATTTCCATACAGGTATGTAACATGCACTGATCAAATCTATCCATCTCTTCCCCACCCTTCCATTCCTGGATCCCTCCTAATCTTATGTAATAGCTGTTTTCCTTTCAAATTGACATTCTCTTTATCATTTTACATGTGATAAGGACCATGTGGTATTTGTCTTTTGGAATCTGAATGTTTTACTGAGCATTTATCCTCTAGTCACATCCATTCACTGCAAGTGACAGAATTGCATGCTTCACGGTGAAGATTCCACCGTGTATAAACATCACATTTTCTTTCTTTTGCCTTTAAGCTCACCAATTAGACTAGATTGGTTAGCTTACAAGTCCTATGAATACCCCACTGACACCTCTACCTCCCCAGCACCGAGATAGTGTGAACCACCATATCTATCTTTAAATGGAAGTTCTGGGGATCAAACTCAGGTCCTTATGCTTGTGAGGTAAGCACTTTACCAAGTGAGCTATCTCACAACTCATACATCACATTTCCTTCTATCAGTTAATAAGAAGCTAAGTTGGAGCTGGAGCTTTTAGGAGTGGCCAGACTTTTGGAATTGTAACACGCCATTGTCATATACAATGTATAGGGCCTCCTTCATAGCTATCCCAAGATATATGTGAACTATGGGTCACACCTTGGAAACAGCTGGTTAACCACTGTGAACAGTGCCACACCGACTGTGAACATATGAGTGTTTCCCCCACATATGGACCCTATTTTCTCTAGATATATACCTAGAAGTACAATCTCTGGATCATATAGTGATCTCTTTTCAGGTTCATTTGAGTTACTTCCATAGTTTTCTCCATAATCTATATACACATCAGCATCATAAAGGAGTTTTAGGGGCCAGTGATGTAGCTTAGTGGTAGAGCACTGGTCTACCATGCACAAGGTGATGCATTCAATTCCCAGCACTGAACAAAACAAAACAAATAAACAAAAGGAATCCCTTTTTCTCCACATCATTGCCAGTACTTGCAATTTTTTTTTAATAACCATTCTAATTGGAGGGAGATAGTATTTCATTGTCATTTTGATTTGCATATCTATAGTGGTATTTTTCATGTATTTGTTGACCATCTCTATTCATTTGAGAAGTCTCTATTAAGATCATTTGCTTGTTTTTCAATTTTCACTGGTTGTCAGTTTCTCCTCCCCATTCCCTTTTCTTCTACTCCTCCCTCTCCGACCGGAAGCCTTCCTCTCAACAGGTCCTCATACTTTCTATGTGTGACCCACTGAGTTTAACTAGCCTTTCTTGCCCAGGTGTGAGTGGGGAGTTATTTACTTGAGCAGTACCAACTTATCAATGCCGATCAACTGAATTAAATGACACTGCCTATGTCAACAACCTTGAACTGCCAATAGTCTCTCAGGGAGGAGTGGGGCCTAGTGGCACCTCCTCCATCCATAATTAAATGTTGATGGGGCCAACCATGAGTAGGTCATGTATAGATAAGCACAGCTGCAGTCAGTTCATGAGTGCCACGGCTGTATAATAATGTCAAGGAGTCATCTTGTTGTTGCTCAACTCCCCATCCTCTAGCTTGTACATTCTTTCTACTCCCTCTTCCCTGATCTCCGCAGGGAGTCGTATGGCTGTTCCACGTAGGACTGAGCATTCATTCAACCATTACTTATTCTTGTCAGTTTGTCCAGTTATGGGTTTCTGCGTCAACTGCCACACACAGCAATAAGAAGTTTCTCTAATGGAAACAGGTTGGACCATTAGTTTATGATAAAAGCATGAGTATAAAGAAGGGACTTTGACAATATAACCACTTAGCAAGATAATAGTACCC
This sequence comes from Peromyscus attwateri, assembly GCA_902168425.1. NCBI lineage: Eukaryota > Metazoa > Chordata > Mammalia > Rodentia > Cricetidae > Peromyscus > Peromyscus attwateri. The sequence goes on along the minus strand of CABHPP010148792.1, from coordinate 56,030 downwards.
CACATGCACAAAAGCATATGATGTCTGGGTGGGATCATGACTAGGTTTAAAGAATGAAGCAGGAGTTCTTTCTGTAGGATGTGGCTCAAACCAAATCAGAAAATAAATACTTAACACCATAAATGTGCCACTACTATCTTTCTTGGCAAGTCAGTCATGATTTTAGCTAGCAGTATTTACAGCTGAGTAAGACTGTGGATGACTTTCCTTCCCAAGCAACCTTCATATCACCTTCTGGCCCTATGAAGGCTAGCAAATAGGGAGAGAGTTCCAGCTCATGTCCAGCTGAATTTCCTTATGTTCTGTGACTAAGTGTGCAGTGTCTTCAACAGTATAAAGTCATATCTTATACTTCTAATCACAACCAAGTGCAATGGCAATAGCCTGTATTGTGTTCAGGGCCTCTCGAGCCTCCCTGCAAAACAAGATGTAGGGAGGTATTCCACACCCTGCACTGGAATTTTCATTTAACATCCCATTGCCTCTGAGAGAAGCATTACCCATCCATGAAGGGTTTCTTTGTCTAAAGTCCTTTTTTCTTAGATTATATTTTTGAATATGCTTAAGAAATAGTAGGTTTCCATATGGTCTTTCATATATCCTTATTTTTAGTTAACCTTACTCTACCAAACCTCCCCCTCATTATTCCTTCTCATTCCAGAATTCCCCTTCCACTTTCATGTCCAGTGTGTTCTACTGCACCCCCTTCCTCAAATGACCCCCTTTTCTCTCTTTCTGGCCCTACTTGTGCCCAAAGGCCAACTTGCTGTTCTAAAAAACTTCATACTATCTACTTGCTATTCTAAAACATTCATAACATCTACATATAGAGGAGAACATGAGGCATTTACCTCTATGTGTCTGGGTTGCCTCCCTCAGTATATTTTCTGATCCATCCATCTTCCTGAAATTTTCATTCATCTTTACTGTTGAATAAAATTTCACTGTGTATGTGTGTCATAGTTTACTATCCGTTCATCCATTGATGGAAATCTTGGCAGGTTCCCTTGCCTCTGTTTGGGAGTAGAGCCACAATGAACATGGAAATGCAGGCATCTCTGTTGTAGGATATGGAGTCCTATGTGCAATGCACAGGAGTGATGTGGTTGGGTCATGTGGCAGTTCCACTTTTAACTTTTTAAGCACACTCTACACCAACTTCCAAAGTGTCTGAATCAGTTTACAGTCACATCAGCAGTGAATTAGTTGTCCCTTTTCCCACAACTACACTATCACTTGTAGTCATTTTTTTTTTTGATAATAGCCATTCTGACTTGAATAACATTAAATCTTTTTTTTTTTTGGCTCTTTTTCTCTTTTATTTATTTATTTTTTTAATTTAATTTTATTTTTCTTTATTAAGAAATTTTCTACTCACTCCTCATGCTATCCACAGACCCCCCTCCTCCCTCCTCCCACCCCCCCCCCAGCCCTCTTTCCGAAGCCACCCTGCATCCCCACATCCCCCAAATCGAGGTCTCCCATGGGGAGTCAGCAGAGCCCAGCTCACTGAGCCTAGGCAGGTCCAAGCCCCTTCTGCACCAAGGCTGTGCAAGGTGTCACACCACAGGTACCTGATTCCCAGAAGCCTGCCTATGCACCAGGGACAGATCCCGATCCCCCTGCCTGGGTGCCCCCCAAACAGTTCAAGCCAAACAACTGTCTTCCATGTCTAGAGGGCCTAGTCCAGTCCCATGGGGGCTCCACAGCCACCAGTCCACAGTTCACGGGTTTCCACTAGTATGGTCCATCAAGATTAAATCTTAAAATAGTTTTAATTTGCATTTCCTCAATGACTAAGGGCATTGGACACTTTTAACATATTTATTAAGCATCTGTGTTTCATCTTTTAAGAACTGTGTTCAGTTCCATAGGCCATTTTTAATCTATTTATTTATTTTTCTTGACTTGGTTTTTAAAGCTCTTTTTCTTTTCCAGACATGAATCATCTATTAGATGTATAACTGGTATTTCAATTTTTCCCATTATATTGGCTATTTCTTTACATAATTAATAGTTTCCTTTGCAGTATATAGGCTTATTAATTTTATGAGGTCCTACTCAGAAGCTGTTGGCCTTATTCCTGAGCTAAGGAGTCTTATTCAGAAAATCTTCATCTATGTCTTTATCTATTTTATTTTTTAAATTATTTTTTGTGAATTTCATATATAAATATCATATTTATAACATTTTCATACCCCAACTCCCCCTGTGTTCTCCCACTCCCTCTCAGGTTCATGACCTCTTCTTTAATTATACTGTGTATGTGTATAATGCATACAACAATATATACATATATGCCATATATACCTACTAAGTCCATTTAGTGTTTCTGGTATGTACAAAGGTTTAAGACCGACCATTTGGGATTGAATGACTTATTGGGGGCTCTTCCTGGGGAAAACAGATCCTCCCTTGCTCAGTATCCATTAATTATCTGTAGCTCTTCATTTAGGGGTAGGGCCTTGTGAAATCTCCTGTCCACATTGGGATTTCCACCGGTGTTGTCATTATGCATGTCTTCTTTAGATAACTATGTTGTTGAGATTTCATGAGCTTCCTTGTCATGTCTAGAAGACCCTGTCTCACCAGGTGTCGTGGTCTTCTGGCTCTCATGATATTTCTGCCCATTGTTCTTTAGTGTTTCCTAAGTCTTGAGTGTAGGGGTTGCATTGTAGATGTACTAGTGAAGGTTGGGCACACCATGGTCACTTACTCTCAATGGCTTTACCAGTTGTGGATTTATATAATAGTCTCCATTTGATGCTAAAAGAAGCTACTTTGGTGATGAACAAGAGATACACTTACCTGTGGGTATAAGAATTCAGTTAGGAATCAGCCATGGGTAGTTCACTATGTTGACAGTACCAGTCATGGGTTCTCTCCTGTTGACCTGGCCTTAAGTTCAATTAAACAGCTGTTGGTTTTATTAAATAGTCAGAAAGACCACAAACAAATGATTTAATGATAGAACTCAAGAGCTTGGAAAAAGAAAAAACCAAAAAAATAATAAAAATCAGAGCAGAAATTAACCAAATAGAAACAAAGAAATACAAAGAATCAGTGAATTCAAGATCTGGTTCTTTGAAAAGATAATACTGATAGATCCTTTGTCCAATGAACCAAAAGAAAGAGGAGACACAAATTAACAAATTCAAATATGAACAGGAAAACATTACCACAGACACAAAAGAAATTCAGAATATTGTAAGAGCATACTTTATAAACCTATATCCCATTAAGTTAGAAAACCTAAAAGTAATGGACAAATTTATAGATTAATGCAACCTCGAAGTTAAACCAAGAAGATATCAACAACCTAAACAGTCACATAACAAATAAGGAGATTGAAACAGTAATGAAAGTCTTCCACCCCACCCCCACCCAAAGAAAAGCCTAGGTCAATATAGATTCACAACAGAATTCTACCAGACTTTCAAATAACTAAACCAATACTTTTAAACAATTTTTAGAAAGAAAGAAAGAGTGGGAGGGATCACTTCCAAACTCCCTCTAGGAAACCAGTGTTAGTCTAATACCAACACCAGGTAAAAACACAACAACAGCCACAAAAGAAGACTAAATGTCTTTACTTTTAAAGTACATTTCCTACTTTATTCTCTGGTACCTTCAGACCTGACTCTGAGGTACTTGATAAACTCTGGAATTTATTTTGATGCATGGTTAGAAATGTGGATTAAGTTTTATTTGTCTACGTTTAGATATCCAGTTTTCCCAAAACCATTTGTTGAGGAGGCTGTATTTTCTCCAGTGTGTATTTTTGCCTTCTTTATAAAAAAAGGGAAAAAAAATCATGTGGCTTTAGTTGGGTGGAATTATATCTGGTTCCCCTATTCTATTTTATTGGTGTGTGTGTGTGTGTGTGTGTGTGTGTGTGTGTGTGTGTGTGTGTGTTTATGCCAGTACCATGCTGTTTGTATTACTATGGCTCTATAATATAACTTGAAACCAGGCATAATGATACCTCTAGCAATGTTCTTATTGTTCAGGGTTGTTTTGACTGTCTCTGGTCTTTCGTGCTTCCATATGAATTTTGAGATTTTAAAAACAGCTCTGTGAGTAATCAAATTAGCATTTTGATAGACATGGTATTAAACATATAGATTTCTGTTAGTAGACTGGCCATTTTCACAATTAATCCTACCAGTTCATGATAACATGAGGTCATTCCGTCTTCTAGTATGTTCTTCAATTTCTTCCTTCATTGTTTTAGAATTTTCTTTGTAGTGGCCTTTTGATTCTTTGATTAGGTTTACTCCAATATATCTTTTTTTTCCCTCCAGGCTGTTGTGAATGGGTTTGTATCCCTGATTTTTTTTCATACTTTTCTTTCATTGATAATAGGAAGCCTACTGATTTTGTGTGTTAAATTTGTATCCTGCTACTTTGTCAAATGTGATTGTCACCTCTAGGAGCCATTTGCCCATTTTTTAAAATTTGATTACTTGGGCTTTTTGTAAGCTTTTTAAAATTACATATATATTCTAGACATTAGCCTTCCGTCAGGTGGCAAACACTTCCTTTCGTTCCCTGAGGTACATCTCTACTCTGTGTACTGCTTCCACGGTTGTAGGGAAACCTTTTCACTTGCTTTTGTTCGCTGTGCTTTGGGATCCTATTGAGGAAATGATGAACAACACCAAGGCCTTGAAATATTTCCCCTGTGATTTAGAACTCTGGCTCTTGCATTTAGGTCTTTGGCACAGTTTGAGTACATTTCATACAGGGTGAAAAGTAGGCTTTAAGTTATTTTTCTTTTCTGAAATAGGCATCACTCTGCAACTGTGTTGATATTTGAACTATATCACTACCTTTGTCATGGGGAATGCAAGGTTGGTTACATTTACATTCCAGGTTGAGCTTTTGACCTTTCTTTCCCAGGCCGGCATTGTCAATGTCTCCTCACCCATTCAGACAACTAGTTATTTTGTCTTGAGGACGGCTTACACCAAAGATAATTGACTTTTGCCTATAACTCATTAATTTGGCAGCATCCACACTGGAAATGAACTATAACACACACCAGGTTTTTATACAAATCACAAGGACATCTAATATACTTTTTCTTTAATTTTTTCTTTTTTTCTTTATTCTTTGTGATTTTCATATCATGCATCTCGATCCCATTCATTTCCCCATCCCTTCAGATCTGCCTTCTGCCCTTGCAACTCCCCCCCCCCAATAACATAAAATTGAAGAAAAAAGAAAAAGAAATCTTATTGTGGAAGCTGTAGTGTGTGTGACACAGTGAGTCACACAGCAAACCCTTTGGTCCATAAATCTTTACTTGCAAGTATTCATTACAAGGAGTCAATAGTTTAGTTCAAGGCCTCTGGTTTCTACTACACTATCCATGCTGGGCCCTCACTGGACTCCTCTTGGATATGCTGTTGTTGCTCTGTGTCATGGAGATCCTGAAGGTTTGGAACTGCAAGACCGGCCCCTTCCTATGCTCCAGAAGATCACAGATGGGGTGGATGTTGGATGGGCCAACTCACAGTCCTGGTTCTGGGCCTGAGTAGTTGGAGGGTTGGTTAGCCTGCCACATCTCCCCCATCCTCACCATCAGGGTGAGCTCTCCAGCATAGCACAGGCTAGCTCACCCTGTGCAGCAAGCAGCAAGGGATGGGGCTGGCTCTCCTGCTTTCATGCCCTCTGGGATGGCTCCTCCACACCTACACCACCAGGGCCAGCTTTACTGCATTGCACAAGTAAGGTGCAGGGGCCACTCTTCCTGAGTACTGCAGGTGGTGAGGGGCAGGGTCAGCTCTTCCTCTCTCATGACCCAGGGGCCAGCTGTCCCTCCTGCCACAGGTGGTGAGGAGTCAGGGAGCTTTCTCTTCAATTTTTATCGTGGTTTTCCCCATCTAATAACTCCTTCTAGCTCCTCTCCACATCTTTACCCACCCAACTTCATATTCTTTCTCTCTTTCTCAAACCAGAAACAAAAAAAAAAATGAAAATCAAAACTAAACAAAAAAAAACAAAAAAACAAAAACCAAAATGAAACAAAAACATGGAGCCTATTTTGCATTGGCCAACTGTTACTGGGCATGGGACCTGCCCTGGACTGGGGTTGATACACCCAGAGGCACTCCACTGGAGATAACTGGTTTTTCCTTTCCCAGCAAAGACACCAAAACCTGAATGAAATGTCTCTATCAAACCCTCCTCCCCTCAAGGATCAGGGAGCTATGCAGAAGAGGAGACAGAAAGATTGTAAGAACCAGAGGTGATGGGTGACTCCAAGGAAAGAGCATCTTCCAAAAATAGTAGGAGAGATGCACATAAACTCACAGAAACTGTGGCAGAATGCACAAGGCATGCACAAGTTCAAACCAGACAAAATCCCAGCACTGAGAAGTGCACATAGACACAAGTCCCACACCAAACCAAGAAGCTATTTGCAGTTGAGGCCAAAGATATTCTTCATATGATATTTTATAAGTATATGGTTCCTGTATTTACAAAAGGGGAAATAACTTTTAAATTAATTTGTAAGAACACTGAAAAGATTAAGGTCTTTTCACTTCCTTTTAAGTCCCTAACCTCTGTTGGTAATGTCTAATGAACTGGACACCCTGTCCTTCAAATATTCCCCAAGAAAAACAAATACTTTTACCACAATTATAATGCAACAAAGTCTTCAATAAATGCTAAAATTGGAGATGAATCAAATCTCTAAGAATAAAAGTGGCACAATTTATCTTGATGTAGTAAAGAAACATGACATAGTTGGGCCTTGGAAGATAAATAAGAATTCATAAGTGAATGGGAAAGAAAACACTATGCAATAAAAAGACCATGGGTGATGGATAAACAAACTGTGGTACATATATACAATGGAATACTACTCAGCAGAGAAAAACAATGACATCATGAGGTTTGCAGGCAAATGGAGGGATCTAGAAAAAATCCTCCTGAGTGAGGTAACCCAGACTCAGAAAGACAAACATGGTATGTACCCACTCATAGGAGAATACTAGTTGTGGAACAAGGATGACTGGACAGCTACTCACAACACCAGGGAGGCTACCTGGATAATAGGACCCCAAGAAAGACACGGGGATCGCCCAATGACAGAGAAATGGATGAGATCTACATGAACAATCTGGACGTGAGTGGGAGTAATGAGGGGCGAGAAAAAGAGAACTCGGGGAAGCAGGAGATCCCAACTGGATCAAGAACAGAGAGGGAACATAAGGAATGTTCATGATAAATGAAGACCACATGAGAATAGGAAGAAGCAAAGTGCTGGAGAGGCCCACAGAAATCCACAAAGATGCCCCCACAATAAACTGCTGGCAATAGTCGAGAAATAGCCCGATTTGACCTACCCTGGTGATAAGATGGCCAAACACCCTAATTGTCATGCTAGAAACCCTATCCAGTGACAGAGGGAACTAGATGCAGATATCCAAGGTCAGGCCCTGGGTGGAGCTCCGGGAGTCCAATTGGCAAGAAGGAGGAGGGTTTATGTGAGCAAGAGTTGTTGGGACCAGGGATGGATGGAATACAGGGACAAATGGCCAAACGAATAGAAACACATGAACTGTGAACCAATGGCTGAGGGGCCCCCAACTGGATCAGGCCCTCTGAATGGGTGAGACAGTTGATTGGCTTGATCTGCTTGAGAGGCATACAGGCAGTTGGACCGGGCCCTGTGCTCAGTACATGAATTGACTGTTTGAAACCTGGGGCTTAGTAGAGACCCTAGGCTCAGCCTGGGAGGAGGGGACTAGACCTGCCTGGGCTGAGTCCACCAGGTCGATCTCAATCCTCGGGGGAGTCTTTGCCCTTGAGGAGATGGAAATGGGGGGTGGGCCGGGGGG
>CABHPP010148792.1:0-48077 GCA_902168425.1 Peromyscus attwateri | reverse complement strand
TGTATCTTGGAGAATACAGAGCCAAGAATAAAAACAATGAAAATTTAAAATAGAGTTACAGGTTCATTCAATCCTAATCACTTTGGATGCTGATAAAACTTTATAATTATGATGAAAACTGTCTTATTTATTTTTATTTTAGCAATTAATTTTAACACTTTTTCTGGATAAGGTCCTGAAATTAACCCTTTAAATGCAGAGTGGGTTTTCCCACTCTTGCATTATAAAGTGATAGTGGTCCTAATCTACAACTGAGTTTCTTCCCAACCCCTCCAGCTTGCTGAAGTGTGTAGAACTCATATATGCCTCTAATCTTCCACACAGTAATTGATGCTCAAAAGTTATCAGAGTCTACCATTCTCCCATAACATCTAGGCTAGAGTTACAGATGATTGTGAGTTGCTACATGGGTGCTGGGAATTGAACCTGGATCCTCTGAAAGAGCAGCCAGTTCTTCTAACAACTGAGCCATCTTTCTAGCCCCTCACTTGGGCTTTAAAGTGGAACAATCCTCTTGTTAGCTCCTGCTCAGTTTTGACCTTTTAGAAATGCTTGAGGACAGATACTCCCTCCCTCTTCTGTCCCTTTACCTCACTCTTCTTACAACTGAAAAGCTTTTGTATAAGACATACAACAAATTCTTTTGTTTCACTGTAAGATACTATGACAAATATCATGAAAAAAGTACTGAAAATGGCAATATTTGAAAATGTACTTGTGTATATCATTATTTCTATTTTAATTATTGTGTATTTAATAATGATTATCCTTAATCATATTCAACTACCACTTTTCACTATTTTTTTAATTTCCTACCCAGATGATTGGTGTAGCGATAGCAAATATATAGAGATCTGAAAATATCTGAAGTCAATATACTATAATCCAGATGCAATTGGTATTATCATCTTTTTATTAGTGCTTTAAGACTTAGTTTGTCAGTAGTAATAAGTAGTGCTTGTTATGAAAATCTGTAACATGAAGGAAAAGTATATAATGCAATGTGTACCCTAAACTAAACCCCAAGAACATCAGTACTTAAGGAGAAAACATCAACAAGGGCAGCCCATGCACAAAACAGTTCTGGAAATTTTAGCTTCTACTTTCCCATCTGAGTCTAAGAAATATTAGAACTTTACTATCAAGTGTCACCTTCTACTAATAATCAACCTCCCAGCTTTTCAGATACAGGGTCATCATCATTGTTTCATACAAGTGGACACATTTAGGGAAGTTGCACTTTTTAAAATGGTTTAAGCCGTCCCTGTGTGCTTTGATTAACAGATTTTTACTGTTTTTTGCTCTTTCTTATTGACAAGGAACCACATAGGGGGAAGATGCCCTAGTACGTCAGCTTTTATTAATTCCAAACATTAACTGTAGGACATCATATTTGCAAGGAACTTACGTGGACAAAACTGGGCAGTTTAATCAGGCAGATTCGGGCCTGTCAACATTAATATTCTAAAGCTATTGATGAACCAATGATGACAGTCTAGAGAAGATACAACTGAAATATCTCATTGCTTTTACCAATGGAAACTTTTTTATTAATGGCTTAAATCAGAGAACACTTTATATAGTTCCTCCTTAACCCAGGGTTTCTAATTCCTGTGGTTTCGGTTTCTCATGATCAACCATAGTCTGAAAATGTTAAACGGAAAATTCTCCAAAATGCTTTTTAAAGTTTGTAACTGCATACTATTCCATGTAGCATGAAATTTCATGCTGTATTGTGTGTTCCTACTCCATCCTACTCAAGACATGTGTCTTAGTTAGGGTTTCTATTGCTGCTGTGAAGACACACCATGACCACAGCAATTCTTATAAAGAAAATATTTAATTGGAGTGCTTGCTTACTATTTAGTTCATTATCATCATGGCAGGAAGCATGGCAGCGTGCAGGCAGACATGGTGCTGGAGAACTAGCTCAGGGTCCTGCAGGCAACAGGAAGTTGACTGAAACACTGGGCAGTATTCTGAGCATAAGTAACTTCAAAGCCTGCCACCACAGTGACACACTTCCTCCAACAAGGGCATACCTACTCCAACAAAGCCACACCTCTTAATAGTGCCTCTTATCATTTCCGACATTCTCCAGCCATTCCTAGGGGTCCCACAGTCGTGCAGGCAAGATGCTTAGTCACCCCAGGGCCTTCCTAGATAATCTATGCATATGCACAGCGTGGCCATGTAATCTATATGCATGCGTGGTATGGCTACATAAGCCCCTATGCACATGCACTGAGCTACCTTTAAAAGCAAACCCACCCATCCCACGCCCTCTCTCCACCACGTTTCTTCCAGACAGGCCTGCGTAAACCACCACCCCCTTTTCCCTTTCTCCACTCTCAACCAATAAAACTCTTAAAGTGGATTTTGTTGTATATCTTGTGGTCCATTCTTGTGCCCGGTAAATAACAGTGCCACTCCCTATGAGATTATGGGGGCCAATTACATTCAAACGACAACAACATGAATCATCCCTTTATATAGTGTGTCAACACTATGTAAGCTACCAGCTTGTTAATCACTTAGTAGTTGTTTAGGTCATTAGATAAGCTGTCAAACTGACATAACACTGGTGTTATAGAAGTCTGTATTTTACTTAATAATGTTCCCATAGTTCAATAATTTGATTCTGGATATTCTAGGTATGTGAAGGAGAAGTTGTGGGTCTGAGAACATGAATAAGTCAGTGAAGGACTTGCTGTGCAAACATAAGAACCTGTGGTACCCAGTGTCCATAAAAAAGCCAGGCATGATGGTACATATCTGTTACTCCAGCACTGGGAGGAGGTGTGAGCAGAGACAGGAGTACTCTTGGGGCCTTGCTAGCCTGCAGATATAGCCAACTCCATGAACTCCAGGTTCAGTGAGAAATTCTGTCTCAAAACCTATGGTGATGAAGTACAGAGGAGAACAGTACTGGCCTCAACCTCTGGCCTCCACGTGGCCACACAATCATGTACACACAGAAAGACACATTAGATTTCATCACCAACACGATAGGGAAAAAAACAAAAACAATGTGGAAGTATGGCAAATGTGTTGCTCTGATTGGTTAATAAATAAAACACTGATTGGCCAGTAGCCAGGCAGGAAGTATAGGCAGGGCTAACAGAGAGGAGAATTGAGGGAAGAGAAAGGCAGGGAGATAGACTGCAGCCGCCACCAGGACAAGGAAGATGTAAGGTACCAGTAAGCCACGAGCCATGTGGCAAAGTATAGATTAATAGTAATGGGCTGAATATAAGAGTAAGAGCTAGACAATGATAGGTCTGAGCTAATGGCCAAGCAGTTTAAATAATATAAACATCTGTATGTTTATTTTATAAGTGGGCTCTGGGACTGGCAGGGCTTGGCAGGAGCTGGAGAGAAACTCTCCAGCAACATGGAAGAGAAGTTGTAATGTGTTTCCTTTATGAAATTCTCAATTGGGAGAGAGAAAAGCTAGGCTAGAGTTGCTAAGATGTATGGTAAGAATGGATCTTCTATATATAACATCATGAAGAGAGAAAAAGAAAGTCTTGATAGTTTTATTACTATACCTCAAGTTACAAAAGTTTAAATGATAGCATATGGTAAAGACTTTGTTAAGATCAAAGACATACTAAATTTGTTGTTGGAAACTATGAACAGAAGAAAATGTTCCAATTGATAGCAGACTGTTTTGCCTCTGTGAAGATATGAGCAAGGGGTTCCCTTAAAGCAATTGTCTAAATGTGGCCTTGCATAATCATCATAGATAGAATCAAGAATAACTTTATACTGTAAAATTTTAAATATACTGTAGAGGCTGTGACTGCCAATGAATAAACTTCTGCCACATTTCTGGGAAAGTTGAGGAAGTTGGTCAGGAGAAAGGAAAACATCCAAAATATATATGTGTTTGTGAGGAAGCTGGACTCTTCTTGAAGCAGATGCCCAATAGAACCTGTTCTAAAAGAACAAAGGTAGTGTCAGGCCACAAAATATGAAAGGATGGAATACCTCTGCCACTGTGTGGCAGAGCTACCAGGCATATGGTAAAGCCAGGTGTTGAGTGCAGATTGAAGAACCCATACTCTCTCAAAAATAGAAACAAAAAGTATCTAGGCCAATTCTGGCAACGTGATCTAACAATATGGATGACAACTACCTTGCTTACCAAGTCATTTTACCATTGCTTTATCCTTGAAGTAAAATCAATTCTGAAGATGAAGAGTTGTCATTGAAAGGCCTGTTCATAGCAGAATACATCTGGCAACCCACAGGTTTTTTTGTTTGTTTGTTTGTTTTGTTTTGTTTTGTTTTTGTTTTTGTTTTTTTGTTTTTTCGAGACAGGATTTCTCTGTGTAGCTTGGAGCCTGTCCTGGAACTCACTCTATACCCCAGGCTGGCCTTGAACTCACAGAGATCCACCTGCCTCTGCCTCCTGAGTGTTGGGATTAAAGGCATGCACTACCACTGCCCAGCAACACACAGTTTGTCAGAAAGAAAAATGTCAATAATGATGTTTTGTTTTTACCTCTACATTCAACCTCATTTGTTTAGCTCTTTCAGGGGTACAGTATTCAGATTGTCAAGGCCTCATGTATCTGCCTGATATTTGATCACTTTAATCAGCAGTTGGTATAGACATTAATCTGGACATAATGCAGAGCTTGTTATCATTCACTGTCATTGGTTCATTAACAGCTTGTCTTGAGAGCGTCTCTCAGCAGTTCTTACTGCTTGCATAAGCTTGGGGGAAGAGGGACCTAGTAAATCAGGTCAGTTTCGGGTTCTTCCTGAATCTATTGAGTTGTTTACTTCTTGAACTCAGGGTGGCATATTTTCCTCCCTTTAGAACATCCTGTATCTTAATGACCTTTCTTCTACCGTGGAATGTTTTATCTGAGAGGAAATTGCTACATGGCACTTGGCTATACATCCTTAATAGGCCAATTAAAGAATAAGAGTGAGAGAGGCAATACTCAATTTGGTTACATTAAGGAGAATACAATGGTTCAGTGACTTCCACAAGTCCATATTTGGGGTCCTGATATGAGATGTTGGCTTATTTATTTTTGTTTTTTGTTTTTCTCTTTTTTCACAATTAATTTTTCTATTTTTATTTATTCATATGTGTTTGTGTCTCTGTGGGTGTATATATATATATATATATAGTGTGTGTGTGTAGGCCAGAAGAGGGTTCAGTATCCCCTGGGGTTGGGGTTTTAGGTCATTGTGAGCTATGAGATGTAGGTGTTGGGAACCAACCTTGGGTCTTCTGGAAAAGCAGCAAGTGATCTTGAGATCTAGAATTATGTTTAGATAGAAGAGAAGAGATATGCATAACTAAGCAGTTGTGGTTCTGCACATCACTCACCTATCATTATTTCAATTCTAGTCTTTTGGCCCAAGTAGTGTGACAAGTGACCAGTGCTATGAAATCCTTTCCTGGGAGTCAAGTTCTTTCTCTGGCTGGCACCAGGTTTTAGCTTTTTCTTTCTCTTGGCTTGAGATTCCTAGGGAAATTCCTATTTCTTTCTTATTAAGAAAATGTATTACATTTATTTATTTGTGGGGGGTGGGCACACAGGTGATGTGTGGAGGTCAATAGACAGCTTACAAGAGGTAGTTCTCTTCTACCATGAGTCCTGGAGATTAGACTACCATGGTCTGTCTTGGCAGCAACACTTACCTGCTAAGCCACCTCACTGGCCAAAATTCCATTTTCTTGGGATCCATTATTTCAGTAGTCTCATAGCCAAAAAGGGGCACAATGTGTCCTTGGAATGTTCTCTTTCCTGCCAGTACAGGTTAAGTTCTTGATTCCTGGCTCTGCCTTTTGAGGCATCCTTCACAGTTTGATGAGGCAGTGTATGTTTCACAGTATCTTTCTCAAAAAACTTCATCATTCTTCTGGCAGTTTCTCAGGGATTTCCTTCCATACTCCCACTGTAAAACAGACATATCCATAGATCTTTTTTAAACAAACCATTTTCTGTCTTTGGCTCATGATAGAGTGGTGGAGAAGCAATCTGTGAGATCTGCATTTAGCCACCTGATGAGGACCTTATGTGCCAGGGTCACAAGAGCTCTTGGGCTCCAGACTTCAGGAAAGGCTACAGAGTCATACTCCCCTGTTTAAAGTGGGCATTGCTTACAGAGACTCACTGTTGTGACGTGAAATGTCTGAGACTTTATAATCAGGTCTATTTTCTTTCTGTAATAATTCTTTTAATTTATTTGTTTGCACTTTACTACGGTGAGAAGAAGTAAGCAGGTAGCACTTTTGAAAACATTATTTGGGAATTTGTTAAACGATATTCCTGAACTCATCGTAGAGTTCTGCCTCCAAGAACCTGCTGATTACAATTTCACCAAGCTTCCTGCCACCCACTAGGTTGAAACTGCCTTCTTCTGTCTCTGACAACACTATGCCCCACTACCGTTTCCTCCCCAGCCTTGAGTCCACACAATTCAGGTTTCCACTCACAGCTTTTCCTAGGATATCTCCTCCTGAGAGCCAGTTCCAAAGCCGTTAAAGCACCACCCCATGTTCATGTAACAAGTTCTACTAATTTTCTATTGTTTTGTAAGAAACTGCCGCAAACACAGTGACTTAATGTGACTCCCAGTTTTTCCCAGCTTTTCCTGGAGAGACATAAACAAACATCCGTTTACCCTAAATAATTTGCCATCAACACACCAAGGAGAGGGTTCCACCCTAGTGCAGCTTAATGGAGGATTGAATTCACTGCAACAGTACAGGGGAGGGATTACTTCCTGGAGGGAGCCTGGAGGACTCAAAGGCAGCTCCATCACTGAAAAGCCTAGCCCAGCAAGGGTAGGAACTCACCAAAGCTGAGGTCTGAGGGCTCCCTGCGGTTTTCAGGCAGCTTTCCAAATCAGAGAGCCCCATTTCCCCTTCAGTTTTGAAGAACTTTGGAGAGGGACTTTGAGTACCACGGGTAGCTGGTCCTCTGCCCAAAAGTCAGGTGTTAGTCACTGGAGCACGTAAGTGCTGGTTTACATAATGCGGAAAAGGAGCTCAAAGATTTATTGATCCCAAAGAGTGCAGGGTAGATTAAGATTAGAATCTTGTGGTGAAAGGACTGGATTATCTTGATGGGCCCTAAAGACGATGATGTGTATTCTTGTTAAAAGGATGCTAAATAAGAAAAGACACACAGAAAAGGGCACAGGAAGACAGGGCAAAAGTCTAAAGGTGTTGACTTTTATCAAAGATCTGCGTGACACAACCACACTGGGAGATGCTGGCCACTCCTCTAAGTGAGGAGAACCTAGGACTCAGTTCTTCTGGGAGTCCTGTACAGGTCAGCCCCAGCTGGTGCCTTTCTTCCTGACCCTTAGTAATACTGGCTTTGTTCTTTGGATCTCTAAAACTGAAAGATGTCAAGTTTCTGTTGTTTTAAGCCACCCAGTGTCTGGTGATTTGTTATATCAACTACAGAAAACTAATACAAATGACAGTAAATGACTCTGGGGGCTAGCACGATGGCTCAATGGTTAGGAGTACTGGCTGATCTTCAGAGGATCCAGGTTCAATCCAGGTTCTCAGGACTCACACGGTGCTTCTCAGCCATCTGTAACTACAACTCCAGGGGTTGTGACCCTCTTCTGGCCACCACAGGCACCAGACACACAAGATACAAAAACATACATACATGTAAACACAGACACACGCACGCACACACACACACACACACACACACACACACACACACACACACGCACACACACACACATCTTTAGTGCATTTTAAATGATGCCGAAATGTCACTTTTTAAGTTTGTTTAAGGGTTTCTTAGTGAGGCTCAGTTCTTCCACGATGCTGTTGATACTCAGGGTTCTGCTTGTGTTTTCCAGCTGTGTCGTTATCTTGTTCTTCTGGATGTATTTTCTTTCCTAGGTTAGTAAGTGCTCCTTGTACCTAGTCTAGCAGTATATAATCCTGTGTCAAGTGTGCGTGCTACTAAGTAAGATACTTTAGCTTCTGATTTCTAGCTTGTGATTTACTTTGTTCATGGTGTATTCTGCACTCAGACTTGCTTTCAATGTGTTTTTATATGGAAATTTTAAGCATTGAAATGGGAGAGACTAATACAATAGACCTTTTCATTTCCCATGAATCAACTTCAACAATGACTGGTGTTTTTTTCCAAGAAGTAATATTTTCCTTTAATTGTAACTTTTAAAGATATTTTGGGGTGTGTGTGTGTGTGTGTGTGTGTGTGTGTGTGTGTGTATGTATGTGTATACACATATATATCTATGCATATGTATGGGCTTGTACACAGCCATGCACCCACACGCAGAAGCCAAAGGTTGAGCAGGTTCTCTCAACCGCTGAGCCAACTCCCAGCCCTAATTTTTTTTATTCTTTGACAGTTTCATAAGTTTGGTCATTTTCTCCCCTACTGCCTATCATGTGCCTCAACTTCCCACTCTTGTTGAACCCATTCTTCCCCCCTAAAATGTTTCCCTCTTACTTTCACATTTTTTTTGTTTTCTTGTGACCCACCAAGTTTAATTAAGATTGTTTGTATGAATATAGCTGTGAGGTTATTCACTGGATTGTGGGCAACCTACTAGTCACTACACCACTGAAGAAAATTATTCCCTCTCCTTTAGCAACCGTTAACTCTGTGGTTCCTCAGAGAGTGGTGGTACCTCAGGATCCTCTCCCCAAGCCATGCTGGAATATTGACAGGTTCCTATCCTGTACAGGTCTTGTGTTGGTAACAACAGCTGTTGTGAGTTCATGAGCATAGCCATGTCATGTCCGGAAGGACGGTATGTGACAACATTCCCCTTCTTCCTCCAGCTCTTATTCTTCTTGGCCTGGTTTATGATGTTGCCTGAGCCTTTCTGGGGGTGACAAATATGTCCTGATTAAGGGTTAGCACTCAGCAGTCATTTGTTCTCAGCACATTGACCAGTCATGAGTCTCCATTAACTATCACCCTCTGCAAACAGCTTGATCTGTGAGTATAAACATAAGTAGTTAGAACAGTTAGCCTCATAGTTAATTTAGTAACACAAAACTAGATACCCCCTAAGGTCAGTGACTCCCAAGCTTTTGACCAGATCTATAATCCCTAACACATGAATTCTTTCCTATGGAGAAGGCCTCAATTCCAATTTTAAAAAGAAGTTGGTTACTCTTATAACAGTTACGCCACTATTATAATAGTAGACATACCTTGTCTGGCAGGCAGACATTGTAGCTCACAGAATTCATAGCTGAGTAAAATACCCTGAGGGGTGGGGTTTGGAAATGAAGTTTTATATGATAGTAACCAGATAGTGCCACTTGGCTATGGCAAATTCCAAGAGAAAGCTAGTTATTAGAGTTTAGCTATATGTAGCACTAATCATTAGAGAAATGCAGTAAAAAAAAAAAAACTCTGTGCACATGGCTATTGTCAAACAGAAAAAAAGACAGCAGCTGCAAATACAGAGGCAAAGGAACATGTATATACAATTGGCAGAAATGTGAAATAGTGAAGCTGCTATAAAAATACGTTTAGGAAATTTATTAAAAATTAAAAGTTTTAAAATTAAAACTACAAGATCACATAGGAATCCATTTTCTGGCTTTTTATCCAAAAGAATTGAAGTCCAAATTTTGATGTGATATTTGCATTTCTATGTTTATTGAACATAATTCACAAAACCAAAATGTGATGATCACCTGCATGACCATAGATGAATGAATGATAATGAAAGTATGGTATTTAGATGCCATAATAATTAGATATTGTCTTAGTTATGATTTCTATTGCTGTGAAGAGACACCATGACCATGGCAACTCTTATAAAGGAAAACATTTAATTGGGGTGGCTTACAGTTCAGAGGTTTAGTCTATTATCATCATGGTGGCTCATGGCAGCATGCAGGCAGACATGGTGCTGGAGAAGGAGCTGAGAGTCCTACATCTTGATCCATAGGTAACAAGAAGTGAACTGTGCCGGGCGTTGGTGGCACACACCTTTAATCCCAGCACTCGGGAGGCAGAGCCAGGCGGATCTCTGTGAGTTCGAGGCCAGCCTGGTCTCCAAAGCGAGTTCCAGGAAAGGCGCAAAGCTACACAGAGAAACCCTGTCTCGAAAAACCAAAAAAAAAAAAAAAAGAAGTGACCTGTATCACTGAACATAACTTGAGCATAGAAGACTTCAAAGCCCACCCCCACAGTGACACACTTCCTCCAACAAGGCCATACTTACTCCAACAAAACCACATCTCCTAATAGTGCCACTTCCTATGGGATCTATTTTCTTCCAAACCACCATAGATATTATACTACCTTTAAAAAGAAGGAAGCCCTTCCACATGCTACAAAATGGATGAACCTTGAGAATGTTATGCTGAGTAAAATAAGGCAGCCATAGGAGGGTGAACTTTGCGTAAATATACCTGCATGATGTTTCCAACATTCAGCTTGATAATAGCAGAGAGTAGAACTGTGGGTTACCAGGCTTGAGGGAGATGGCAACACAGGGTTGCTATTCAAGAAGTATGGAGTTTCAGTTATGCAAGATGAGTAAGTTCTAGAGAGCTGGTCTTTAACGTTGTACCTGGAACTCATAATACCATAATACCATACTATTCCCTTAAAGACTTCAGGGTAGATATCATCTCATTTGTTTGTAAGATAATAAAATGCATGACAAACAAAAAAATCCCAAAGTAGAGCTTACTGAACTTTCAGGAATGGAGGAATGATTAAATGCGTGAAGAGCAGGATGGATTTAACTGAAGCTTTACTTTGGCTTTTAAAAAACCTGTTCAGTGCAAGCAGGATGTTGGTATGACCTTCAGTGAAGGGATTTTGTCATAGGCTGTCTAAGGCGAGGTGGGGTATCCTAATGTCTTATTTCTGCCCACCTGTCACTAGTCAGTAGCTGCTAAAATCATCATGAGACTGTCCGTCAGCCTCAACACAAGAGAGGGCTCCTTTCAGTATCCACAGCAATAATGATGAAAGAGGTTTCCCACTGGACAATGCTTTCAGCTACATTTCTGCTATCATTTTTTTGGGAACAAACTTCAGCTTCTACACCTATACACCCCCCCACACACACACACACGACATTACATCATACTATATACACACATATACACATCATGAGCATACCATATGCACACCACATCACAATACACACACAAAATATGCACACATACCACATGCCATACATAAACCACATCACACACACACACACACACACACACACACACACGCACACGCACATGCACACGCACATGCACATACACATACACACGCAGGCATACACAGCAGATTCTGGAGTGTTTAGTCACATCTGCTTGACACAGTTACTCCAATTAAAATAATTTTGGATACACCTATTAGAAGAAGTCTGAACATGTATGTTTACTTGCATTTGGTCTGTTCTTCCTAAATTTGGTAAATGCTTTTCATGGTCAGAACTATGGTCATAATTTGTTTCACTCAGGATAAATATTCTGTCCTTTCATTTTTATCATTTTGTAGGTTTAAGGAATGAATGTAGTTAGAAACACATTTATTTTGCCAAACTAGAAGATTGAAACTGTATTTCTTCAATAACCAAGTTAAGAAAAGCATTTCAAGTTAGGCATTTAACAGTCAAGACTTGATTTTTCTGGCGGCAGGACACCTCTTTAAGTTCTATTTAGAGACTAAGTCTAGAGGTGACACTGTTCCCTGTTGTCACTTAAGAATTGACAGTATTAACTAGATGTGCTGAATCACACAAAATTCAGCAGCAAGACTATGGTGAAAATAGGGGATGGTAGATTATAAGGAGAACTAAACAAATAAAAGAGAATACTGGGTGTCTGCTGTGAGCAACAATGTTGTAGGTATGAGAAATGAACCAAACTGAAAACTTCTGTCCTTGTCACTTCATCTAAAGGGGAAACCAAACACAGCAGACAGGTTTTAACATGTGATTGTTAGGATGTGGGAGGACATACATGCCATGGAATGTGTGGGGAGGTCAGAGGACATCTTTGTGAAGTCACTTCTCACCTTCCACCCTCATGTAGGTTGATTAAAATCAGGTGGCCAGGCTCACACAACAAGTGAGCTACCTGCCGAGCCAGGTTGCTGGCTCTAAGCACATATATTTTAAAAATAAAACATGTAGTATGTGGAGAAAAATAGAATAGGAATGGGACTAGTGAAAGAAGGAAATGTCACTTATTTATTTACCTAAGTGATCAAAGTACTTCTTTGATGGGAGACACTTGTGCAGACATGTGACCCAGGGAAAGGAATGAGCCACAAAGCTCTTGGAGGTAGCACATTCCAGACCAGAAGGAGCATGCAAAGTCCTTGAGTGGAGGAGGCCCTGACCTGTTTGGTGTGTTTAGCGGTGAGAGGCCAGTGTGGGTCGATGGATGTCAGTGAGTCAGGGGGAAGTAAAAGGAAGTTAGAGCCCAGCGGCAACAGGGACTGTGTCACGTCCATTCTGAGGTCACTGCCAGGACTTTGACTCTGGGTGAAGTCATGAGGCAGCACCGGGTACAATAATTCGATGGACGGCCTCACGTACTGAAGATAACACTCTGACCACCAAGCTGCAGGGAAAGGAAAGCAGAAGCAGGGAGGCCCCTAGGGAATGCATCACAGGCTGTGACAAGGCATGAGGTTGCATCAGGGGTTGTGCCGAGTGAGACGCCTCAAGAGAGGTCGTGTTTGTGAGAGGAGTGACTCCAGCAGAGGAGAATCCACGACCAAAGGAGAAGATGTGGTTAAAGAAAGGGAAAAGAAAATACCAAAGTTTTACAAATTGCTTACAGATCCTGAATTTACCCTGAGGGTGGCAGACGTGCAGGCAGACGGATGACAAACAGGCAGTTATCCATTATGTGTATAAATGGTACGTCAATCACGTAATAAAGTTCATGTTGCATCCCATATATGTTTACAAACCATAAAGTAATCTATTATATTAGTAAACATCTGTCTAGAAGTGTCTGGATGAGCATATCCTTATTCTAAATAAACCTCTCATGGGTTGTCCTTGTTAACTAGTATTGCTACTACACAGCACATCTACAGGAATCTACAGAGCACATATTATTCACATACCATATTTGTCTGTGTGTCACTGACTAGAAAATCTTAGTACTTTACTGCTTTATTTGGTTATGGAAAATCAACAATAGTCATTGTAAGCACAGTAGATCAATAAGTTGGGGAGTGGTCATTAAATATTAACTTTTGGGTTTAGAAAATGAAATACACCTATAAAATAATCACACTGACTTTTTTCTCTGATACGTAAGACAACCCACAAAGCAGTCATTGAAAAGTGCTCTGAGTGGAAACAAAATACTGAAACGATCTCTGATTAGTGTGAAAGAAGAACTCACCTATCAATGTGTTATGGCAAGAGTAACTACAATGTTCAGTGTGAGTCACCGAACCCCAGTCAGCACACAAAGTTGTTGCTGGAGAGCTTCTCTCCAGCTCCCAAGTCCCGCCAGTCTCCAGTTACAAAGTCCCGCCAGTCCCGGAGCGCACTTACAAAATAAACACACAGACTCTTATATTATTTAAACTGCTTGGCCATTAGCTCAGGCCTATCATTGTCTAGCTCTTACTCTTATATTTAGCCCATTTCTATTAATCTATACTTTGCCACGTGGCTCATGGCTTACTGGTACCTTACATCTTGCTTGTCCTGGTGGCAGCTCTAGGCAGTCTCTTGCTCCACCTTCCTGTTCCCTCAATTCTCCTCTCTGTTAGTCCCGCCTATACTTCCTGTCTGGCTACCGGCCAATCAGTGCTTTATTTATTAACATATTTGTCATACAGAACATCCCACAGCACAAAGTGATACAACCCATACATTTCCTGAGCCATTTCTCATCTTTTTTTCCTGTTCAAAATCATTGCGTGTATCTTCATTTTCATTTACTGTCACACCCTAAGCACAATGAAACTCACTGAGAATTTACTTACTTTCTTTCTTATTTAATGCAAAACTCGTCACTTCAAATCATGACTCGGCACTGGGAATCCTGGAGGGGGCTGCCTTTGGTCCTTGGGAGGCTGATGGTGTACAACAGACAAAGTCAGTGCAGGGGCAGAGAGCAGCAAGAAAGGAGATTTACAGCCTTTATATCACAGAAAATTCTTCTGTGTATATTAATTATCTCATGTGCTTATCAAAATAGCACTGTGAGAAAGGGGCTCGGAATTGGTTAGTCTTTGATGCACTCAAATACCCAACAAGAGGCAGCGTGAGGAGAAAGGACTTCCTGTAACTCAGGTTCATTGTGGAGAAGGCACTGTGTCTATGGCTCTGGCTATGTGGTGGAAGCTTGTAGCATAGTTATTACTTCCAAGGAATAGCAGTGGAGATGGGACAAGAAGCAGAGCCAGCCAAATCCTTAAAGCCTGAATCCCAGCAATCTACCTCCTCTAACTGAGATCCACCTCCTAAAGGTCCCCGAACCATGTTACCAACTAGGGATCAAGTGTTCAAACACATGGGCCTCTGGGGGCCTTTTACACCCAAACTTGAACTTTCTACCTCTGGCCTCCATAGGCTCATGGAGGCTCTGTTAATGCAAAACACACTCAATCTGATTCCAAAAATCCCATCATCTTATAGACTCAACATTGTTCATAAGTTTAGAGTTTCTTCTAAGAGTCCAGGCAATCTCATAAATGTGGGTTCCTGTAAGAGCACGAAACAAGTAATGTACTACCAACATACAGTGGCGCAGAACAAACATTCCTGTTCTACAAAAGAGAAGGATGGGGGCATAGTAAGGAAGACTAGGCTAAAATAATAGTCAGACAAGAAGGGAAACACGAAATCCCACAGCTCTGTATTAATGTCTACCATTTGGGCTCTGGGGGTTGGGTAATGCTTTCCCAGTGCTGTTGGCTGTGCATATGTGGCCTCTCTATATGGCCAGATCCCCTCAATGCATGCAGCTTTTATTGTGAACATCCTATGATCTTTGGTCTCTCCAAATTCTTGGTGTCAACACTGACACTTAGGTTTACCTGGGCAGTTTCAGGCAATCGGCCTTCTTGCAGGGACTGAGATTCTGCCACACATGATCTTGTCTCCTTTCTGATTATTTCACAAGGCTGCATGACCCTATCATTCTTGCATCTCCTTAAGTGTTCTTGTGCTTCCAGAGGAATTGCTTTCTGATGGGCTGCATCTGAGCTTCCCTTGCAACAGATGGTGAGTCAGAGCTACGAGCTATCACAGTCACAGAGTTGGTGGCAGGATACTCAGTAGCTTCTTCTCCAATGCCTACAAGTATGGAGTAAGACAAAGGGAAGGGTGGTCATAAAATACCATTGTGGGGACTGGAAAGTCAAGTTGCTGAGGTACAATGGGATTGTCATACATGAGACAGGGTTTATTCAGGTTTAAGGGCAGATGCTTAATATGAAACCAGTCATTTTAGCTGGTCTATTTCCAACACAAAAAGGCATATAGTATTCATCCATGGTTGTGCTTCTATGAAATGAATGGAATAGTGGGGAATGAAAAAAGAAATTAAGGAGGTTAAAATGCAATGAAAAAAATCACTAGGTGTGAGCTTGTTGATGAGATCATTAAAAGCAGAAGCGTGCAGAAAGTTTGTGGAAAATCCAAAAAGAGATGTTATTTACTCAGTTCATTCAATCAATAATTAATCTCCTACTGTTCTATAGAGGTGGTCATGGACAAGACAGACAAAGTCTTCTAGGACTAAGGAGAGGCAGACAATAAACAACTAAACTAATGTATCTAAAGTTAGTTTTTATAAGGAATATGGGGAGATGTGAAATATGTAGGAAACAGCAAGCAGCAAGCAGGATGGGAGCAGTGCTGACTGACAGGCAGGGTGTCCTGACCAGGAAACTGTCTCCAGGGAAATTGAGGGGAATCTGAAGGAGGTGAGGCAGCCAGCCGGGAAGGGCTGTAGAGGTCGTGTGCTATGCAGATGCACAAAGAATGCTGCTTTGTTTTTCGGTGCCATGTGTGTGGTTGAATAGTATGGCCATGTGCTGGATAGTTTCATGTCAACTTGACACAAGCTTGAGTCATCTGAAAGGTGAGAACTTCAATTAGGAAAATGCTTTCATAATATCAGCTATATACAAGCCCGTAGGGCATTTTCTTAATTAGCAGTTGATGTGGGAGGGCCCAGCTCACTGTGGGTGATGCCACCCCTGGGCAGGGGGTCCTGGTTTCTATAAGAAAGCAGGCTGAGCAAGCCACGGAAAGAAAGTCAGTAAGCAGCATTCCTCCATGGCCTCTGCACTAACTCCTGCCTCCAAGTCCCTGCCCTGTGTGAGTTCCTGTCCTGATTTCCTTCAGTGATGAGCAGTGATGTGAAAGTGTAAGCTGAGTAAGCACTTTCCTCCACAACTGGTTTTTGGTCATGGCGTTTCATCACAGCAATAGAAACCCTAACTATGACGAGCTAGCAGGGCCATAAGAAACAAGACTTTTTTTTCCTTTCTTTCTTGGTTGTGTCTTTAAACGTTGTCTTCATGATATTGTGTTATGGCTGGCTTCAGCAGGTGGCTGGCACACAAACGTCATTGGGGTGTGCCGTCTGTTCAGTCAAAAACCCTCTTTAGCCAGACCGTCTGCTTAAATAAATATAAATAGACCCCAGTTGACAGGTTCATTTTCAGTTTATCACTCCATCCTCCAGTGCCCAATATTGGAATGCCGTCATAATGGGACTTTATTAATATTTGCTAAATGACTTTTCATGTCTACATATCGTTTAACATTTAAAAAATACAGGGCATTCCCCTTAAAACCTTTTCAAAGAAGTGGCTTTTAATGGACGAATTCGATTCCTCTCTTTGTTCTGGGAGTAAGGGACTTGCTTTGAGTGGCTTTATAAAAGACTTAAATACAATGTACACACCATAAAATTCACCCTTTTAAAGCATATGGTCCATTGGTTATTAGTGTATTCTGAAAGTTGTGCAACCATCATGATTACCTAATTCCAAAAGATTTTTATCACTCCTGAAGGAACCCTTATTCAGACCAAACCCATTAGCAGTCACCCTGTGTCCTTCTTTCTTCTGGCCTGGGGCAACCACTGATCTGTTTCCTGTCACTATGCATTTGTCTGTCCTGGCATTTCATATAAGTGGTCACACCATATGTGTCCTTTTTCCTTGGCTCCTTCTTCATTCCTTATTAAAGTTGAATTATATCCATTGTATGATTCTACTATATTTTGTCTCTCCATTCATCAATAGGAGGACATTTGAGTTGTTGCCACTTGTAGGCTTTTCTGAATAATGCTACAGTGAGTATTGTGTGTGACTTCATGTGTGGGCAAAGTTAACAGTTCTCTTAAATAAATACGTACTGGTTCAAGTATGTTTTAAAGCTATAACATTTTGTCTTAAAATATTTCATATTGAAATCTACATTTTTAAAGACTTATTTTTAATTTTAATTCTCCCTTCCCTCCCTTGTGTGTGTGTGTGTGTGTGTGTGTGTGTGTGTGTGTGTGTGTAAACAAGTGCCCACAGAGTTCACAAAAGGTTATCAGATCCAGATCTTCTGCAGCTTGAGTTACAGGCAGTTGTGAATCACCCAATGTGAGTGCCTGAAACCAAGTTTCAGTTATCTGCAGGAGTAACAAGTGCTCTTAACTACTGAGCCATCTTTCAGCCCCATCCATGTGTTTTGTTTTGTTTTAATATCTGAAGATGCTGCTCATTTTTCACTTAAACTATCAGTTGGGTTGTTTAACTTTTTGTCAAACATAAGTATGTAACCTCAGCTATCAAGAAGGCCCTGGATCCTTTGGCTCCATAGCTTCATGACTTGCTGCCTAAGGGAACCACTGTTTGGGAGCACTCTGGAGATGAAGAGTGGGAAGTATGACAATGCAGTGCGGTTCTGAACAGCTTGCTTTTTTGTCCAGAAATATTGCTTCTTTCTAGAGGAATCTTTATTTAAATTTATTAATTTTTTTATAATTAATTTAATTTTACATGTCAGCCACGGATTCCCCTGTCCTCCCTCCTCCCACCCCCCAGCCTTCCCACCCCCAATCCTCCCCCCCATTCCCACCTCCTAGAACTCTCATTCAGTGACTGATGGAAGCAGATCCACGGTCAAGCCCCAGGTGGAGCTCCAGGAGTCCAATTGGTGAGAGAGAGGAGGGATTATATGAGCAAGACATATCAAGACCATGATTGGAAAAAGCACAGGGACAAATAGCCAAACTAGTGGAAACATATGAACTACGAACCAATAGCTGAGGAGCCCCCATGGAACTGGATCAGGCCCTCTGGATAAGTGAGACAGTTGATGAGCTTGAACTATTTAGGAGGCCACCAGGCAGTGGGACTAGGACCTGTCCTTAGTGCATGAGCTGGCTTTCTGGAACCTAGGGCCTATGCTGAGGAATCTTGAAAATATGAACATAACAGGATTCTGTGAGCTTATCTAATTCAGTCCCTTTATGTTAGAGAGCTTGGAATTGAACAAGAGACTAAAAATGATTGCCCAAGTACCCACAGGTGCTTAGTTAAAGATTTGGATTGGTTAGGCAATGTAACCAGGTAACTTACAAACCAGGATATGAAGCAGGTTTCTTGGCTCCATGATTTATCTCCCAAAAATTACTTTGCCTATTTGTCTGAACTTAAAAATCATAAAAGAAAAGTAAAATCCACATAGGTGGTATTTCCAGTTAAAAGCTTAGGGCAGTGCTTTTAAAGTCCCCAAGGAAGAAATTGGTAGTCAAACTTGTAGTATTTAATTCACAGAGGCATGGAGGGATAAGAAGATTAATGACAAAATATTGGCTTGTGCCTAATGAAGAACAATAGGCTTATTTAAACACAGAGACAGCCTTAAACAAAGGTTAGCTG
The DNA here is from genome assembly GCA_902168425.1 of Peromyscus attwateri. Lineage (NCBI taxonomy): Eukaryota > Metazoa > Chordata > Mammalia > Rodentia > Cricetidae > Peromyscus > Peromyscus attwateri. The sequence goes on along the minus strand of CABHPP010148792.1, from coordinate 29,199 downwards.
TTCCTACTGACTACCCTTAGGTGATATCAGGTCCAAAGGAAGGTCCATTTCTCCAAATTCCAAAAGGCAGAAAGGACAAATAAATGCCTATCTATGGTGCCTATTAGCATACCAAAGTGCATGCTGGCCTCCAGGATTCCACAGTATTACAGTACCAGTTACACATTTCAGAGTCCATGCATCCTAGCTCTTTTTACCTCCTCCCCTACCCTAAACTCCCTCCAGCTCACAGGCTCCCCCCTCAAAGTGACTCAGTCTCCTTATAACCCTGCTATTTCTCCGTATCTCACACTCTCTTTTTTGAGTTTCGAACTCTTGCTCTCCCACTCTCTCTCTCCTACTCTCTCTGCTCTGTTCCTGTTTCTCTCTTGCCCAGGTCCAGTTGGCTGGCCATGCTCAATCGGCTTCTTTCTCTCTCTGCTCTGGATTCTTCCCAGATGCCTCTGACTGTTCCCTCTCTCATATCTACAATACAAACCTTCCCCTTCACCATACCACGTCATACCGTGGAGCAGTCATGTCAATTTGTATTGCTACTTTCTCTCTCTCTCTCTCTCTCTCTCTCTCTCTCTCTCTCTCTCTCTCTCATCATATTCTACCCTTTGCTTACTAATAGTTTTAAAGGGGGTGCAAGAATTAGTCATAATTATTTTATCAGTTTTAGTCAAATTGGGCAATGGATTATGGGCTTAATCACTTGACCCTCCTACGTGCCCTGCTGGATACAGTTCATGCCGTCACAGTCGGTCAAAAGTGGGAATGGATTCATTCACTATTTCCAGTAAGTGACCTGCCACCAACAGCTGTTGTAACTGCTAAGAACGGGTAGCACTACAACGTGCACTTGTTTGGAGACCTCAAAGACCTGCCCTTAGGTCCTTGTGTAAGGCGGTAACAGGAACAGTGGCAGCTGAGAGTGTTGGCAGCTGTCTCTCTCAGGAGGGGGTGGGCTCCGGAGCCTCTGTCAGTCTGGGAATATGCCGCTCTCAACAGGTGCCAGGACAGAGCTCAGCACAAGTATCAGTGATGTTGGGCATGTCTCTGTGTGATAGTGCACACGTGACTCAGAATCCAAATCCAAGTCTCTAACTTTAAAGTGGCACGCTTGTTGACTTACACAAACAAACAACAAAAAGTCTTAGGGCTTTAAAATGCTACAGTTTCACAAATTAGTGGTTAAGATGCTCTATAGAAGATGGAGAGGATGGTGTGAAAGTGGTTAGGGTGCAGGCCTTAAGGCTGTACTGAACTATATTGCATCTGAACTTGGAAACATTTTATCGTAATAATATATTGTTCCTTTCAGAAGTAAATGAATGGAATGCCAATAAATTTTAATTATATTGTAAAGACTGTAGACCGAAACTTGTTTGAAATGTCATGATTGATCTTGCCATAAATTTGGGAAGGGAAACCGGTAATTTAGATGACTGGATTTTATTTTATGAAGGAAGTAATATTCCAAAATAAAAGTTATAGAGCACGTGAAAGAAATCAGACATCATTTCTCCTTAGCTTTATTGCCTGTAATATTCCTTCTATTTTTCTATCTGAATGCAAAGGAATAAGAACAGAATTACATTTGGAAAACTCCCCCAGTGCATGTTTATTCAGAGGTGAGGCCGCGCATTATTGAAAAAACACACACACACAAAATTATCGTTTCTCTTTATTGTGAAATAAATAAATAGGTGATAAGTCTGCCCATATCTATCTATGCTGATTTCTTGTAATTCCTAATATTGTTTTCATAAATACTGTTTTAGTATGAAACAAAGACTTAGGAATTTAGTAATTGTGGAAAAAAATACTCAGATACTTTTCCCCAGCTGAGGAATTAGTACATTTCAGTGGCTTGCTCAGTTATCTGAAAGAATATCTAGGGAAACATTACCCATAAACGAAACAGTGTCGTAACAGTTAGCTATTGCTTTCCCAGCAGACAAGCATGTGAGCTGTCTGCAAAAGGAAATTGATGGGCCAGCGCAGATGCAGAGGACTTGTTCAGGGACAATCCACAGTCAGTCACTTTCTGCTCTTAACCTCAGTGTAGTAAAATGGCAAGAAGGGACCTGGCTCTGATGTAGTGCTGATTCCTGATGTTAATGATTCCTTCGGGAATGCTCTTCTCCCCTGGCAGCTGCTTTTGACTCCCTTGTCTGTGAAAGATCGAGTCTCCTAGTTGGAAGGGCTCTCTGGGCATGTTTTTAGTAAAAGGCAGAAAAAGAGAGACTCACGCGAAAACCACTTCCAAAAGCGAGGATGAGTTGCTTGGCTCCCGGACCCACAGTGGGAGGCCCTCGACTTGGCTCCTTGGCACCTTTAGCCTCAGCCTCCATTACTTGCTCCAAATGTTCTATTTAGAAAATTTAGTCAGAGTTCTACTCAAAGGAAAAAAAATTCAAGACACTCCTGTTAGTTTCGTTCCACTTCTTTGGAATCAGGTATCTTCTGCTTCCCTGCGCTTCCTCTATTCAGAAGAAACTGCCTGAGGTAAACGCATGTTTAGGCTACTACCAAGCATGTCATAAACACAGAAGATGCGTTTTCCTTCCTAGGAAAAGTGAAGTATCCAATTCTAATTTTTCCTCTTCAAAATAAAAATAACTGGGCCAGCAGGCTAGCTCAGTAGGTCACCATGCACACACAGGATGTGGCACATGCTCACCCCCATAAGAAATAATGTAAATAGAAATAACTTGATTGCATTTCTCCATAGTCATAAAGACAATAGGTTATTGGTTGAAAATATCTGAATGAATCTTAAGAAAATAATGACTATTACAGGTATGGTAAACTAAAGAATCGAATGTATAAAATAGTACTAATTAAACAAAATCCCAACTACACACTATTGTTCTGTCAGCAAAAAGAAAAAAAATCTTTTAATCCAAAAATATGCCATTTGTCCCCTCAGAAGAGTTACTGTATTAATTTAATAGCCCCTTGTTTAGTTTATACTTAGTGGTTATATGTAATATTCCAGACTAGCCCCCGTGACATTTATACAGCTTTTTTTTTCCAGTTCTGAGACAAAATGTCCTCAAAATTTTCTTGATTGACTGTCAGCCACATGAAATTCTTGTCTCTTGATGTTAAGCACAAGTTGCAATAAAAATAATTATGACTTTATTTTCAGGGGCAAATCAAGTGAAATATTATGCCATAATATGAAATATTATGCCAGTGTTTCACTTGTGGCAATGGCACGTGGCTCTTTTTTTTAAGAAATAAAAACATTCATTATAAATTTTAATCCACTTTGATTTTCATCCTCCTGTTACCGCCAAAGGCTGAGAGGATAAGACTGCACAGTTTCCTTCATCCCGGTGGGTGAGAGCTTCCTAAACCTTGGCTGGGCAGCACAATAGGGCTGACCCTGTTAGTGAGGGCCTGGGGAAGCTGGCCCTGAGGGTGTGAGAGTGGGAGAGCTGGTCCCTCCTGCTCCTCTGTTATGGTGGTGAGGGGTAAGAGAAAGATGCCCTTCCCCCTCACCCCTCGCTACCTGCAGCAGGTGAGGGAGCCGACCCTTCCTTACCCGCTGTAATACTCTTGAAACTGGGCCAAGCACCTTGCCTGGGCAGCACAGGAGGGGTGACCATGTTGACTGGGGCACTGGTGAGCAAGCAGGCCCCGAGAACCTGAGTGTGGGAGATCTGGCCTTGCCCTCATCTGCCATATAGTGGCATGGGTGAGTGAGAGATTCCCCCCTCGCGCCCCCCCATTCCACCCCACCCCCTATCGACCCCATCCTTCTACCCCTCACTTCCACCCCCACCCTCCCCCCACTCCAGCGCCCCTCAAAAGCGGCAGCACTCAAGAGATTGGTCCCTGTATCTTACCTGGGCAACACAGTAGAGCTGGCCCTGATGGTGTTGGTGTGGATGAGCAGGCCCTGGGGGCTTAACAGCAGGAGAATTAGCCCCGCCCCTTGCTTCTTGCTGCATTGGGTGAACTAGCCTGTGCTATGCTGGAGAACTCACCCTGGTGGGGAGGATGGGGAGAGTTGGCCGGCTAGCCAACTCTGCAACTACCCAGGCCCAGAACCAGGCATATGAATTGGCTCACACAACATCCATCCCATCTATGATCCGCTGGAGTACTTGAAGGGGCTGGTGGTCCTATAGTTCCAAAGCTGCAGGATCTCCATGGGCAACAACAGGTTATCCAAGAGGAGTTCCAGTGAGGGCCCAGCATGGATAGTGTAGCAGAAACCAGAGACCTTGAACCAGACCAACGACTCTTTGCAATGAACACTTGCAAGTAAAGGTTTATGGACTCAAGGGCAAACCGTGTGACTCACTGTGTCACACTACAGCTCATAATAAGATTTTTCTTTTTCTTTTATTTTGTTTTCCTCTTTTTTTTCTTTTCTCTTAAAAGTTGTTATTAGGGAAGGTTGCAAGGGCAGAGAGCAGATACTAAAGGACAGGGAGACGAATGGGATTGAGATGTATGACGTGAAAGACACAAAGAATAACTAAAAAGTTTTTTTAAAAAAGTTGATATTGAAGTTGCACACATGAAAAGGGGCCATGAAAACCTGATAAGGGGGATGTTGCCATTCTTACCTAACATCTGCTTGTGAGCCCTGTTCATACTGGTGTAGTCACTTCAAGGATCCAGACCCTAGATCAATCACTTCCATTGTGATGTTCTAGAAACTGAAAGAATTCTATCACTCTCGTTAGCTGAGTCTCATTTGTAAAACACTAAGCATGTGAGAAATGGATACTTACTTGCTTTCCTTGTCCTCTCCCTCTACCACTCTGCATGATTTATGACTCAAATAATTCACCAGAGAAATTATTCTGCATTCACTCTGTAAGCCTTGCATTGTGACTTTAGATCTCTGTAGGCTTATATGATCAAGTTTCATTTCACATGCTCAGTTTAGAGGTGATCACACTCTGTGATTTCAGCGCCCCATAATACACCAAAGCATGTGAGCACAGGGGATTATTATGGAACTGACTCTGTCACCAAGGCATTCATTTAGTTGGTATTTGAAAGCTAAAGCTGAGAACATTGCCAAAACATGGAGAGTGTATTCATTCCAGAGTGACTTCGTGAGCTACAAAAAGGATACGTGTTCGTGGTATTAGTGTTACCTGTTTGGCTCCCACCTCTGTTTTCCTCAGACGTCTCTAGTTACAACTGTGTTTGCCTTGAACAGCTAAATGGTTTTTATCCCACATGGGCCAGAGATATAAAATGACAATCAAGAGAAGGCATTTGTGCATTGGTTCTGGTTTGTCTCCCTAATATGAGCTATCTGTCCTCATTTGTATTTCCCCTACCTCCAGTTGTCTTTGCTCTTAGGCAATGAGAAGGATTGTATTTCTCTTCCTTCCTTCCAGGAAAGCCTCCTTTTGGTTAGAGTCCAAGATGATTAAAAAAAAATAATAAAGTACATATAGTACACAATGACATCGCTTACTGGATAAGTGATGACCCCAGAAAAACAGGCCCACAGACATACTCAAGCAACAGCCATGTGTGGAATATTCATTTACACTGTGTGTGTGTGTGTGTGTGTGTGTGTGTGTGTGTGTGTGTGTGTGTATATATATGTCTGTGATTGGTTTAGTAAAGAAGCTGACTGGCCAATAGCTGGACAGGATAAGGGTAGGTGGGAGAACCAGACTAAGAACACTGGGAATAAGAAGAGAAGAGTCAGAACAGTCACCAACAAGACACACAGAGGATGTTCAAGACGAAAGAGAGGTAACACCACGTGGTAGAATGTAGATAAATAGAAATGGGTCAATTTAAGTTGTAAGAGCTAGTTAGTAATAAGCCTGAGCTATCAACCAAGCATTTATAATTAACATTAAGTATCCATGTTAGTTATTTGAGAACTGGCAAGTGGGAAAGAAAAGTCTGCCTATAGCCATGCCCAATACTGTGCTGCCTAAATATGCAAACAAGTAAGTGGAATAAATGACACATCAGAAAATATCTAATAGATTCTTAAGTGAAAAAAATATAGACAGTAAAGGCAAAGACACAGCTCCTGGTAACCTAGTGTGATCATGATTATTAGAGGAAATAAAATACATCTCTGTTAGAAACAAACCCTCTGTCTTAATCACCCTGACAACACATATTCATTGCTCATAGCATAAACAGTGATGGAAAACCAGCAAATTGAGGAAAGAAGCCCATCTTCCCTCTTACTTGCCATGGGTCTGCTATGGCCTAAGTCATGATCCTGCCTTCTTAGCTCGTGGTAGGGTCATCTCATGAGGGTACTTATCAGACTCACTCAGTGGAAAGATGAAGGGACACAATATGGATGAGTCATTCCCTTCCTGACTTTGATCAGTGGGTTAAAAGAGTGATAAACATGAAAATTACAATAATTGTGGATTCTGCCCATGCTTTTCTAGATGTGTCCTTCAGCAAGCTGGAGAACTAGACCACCACAAGTATGTGGTGAGGATGATGCTATTGTCGACTACATAGCTGGTGGACAGGCTACTAGTAAGTTAGTTTTATTCTTACAGGTCATTTATTTCAGGAATTGTGAATTATTTCATGAGATTCTCTTCAACTTTAAAAACCAGCTCTCACAAGTATACTATTTCAATTTTTTTAAATATCTATACTTACTACTAACAGAAACCAGAAATTAAAAATAATCTAGGATTATATGAACATCTAGTGGCAACATAGCTTCATTTTCAATAAACAGATGATTAATCGAGTCACAGTAAGAATTTTTTCCAAGTTATTTTAAAATAATTACTAGTAGATATTCTTGCATTTTGTGTTGTTTCTATCAGTGTATACATTCTAATTCGTCTGCTTTTTCTACTTAATGATACTTCTACTTGGTGTCTCATGTCCTAACCTAGTTTATACAGCCACTCTTGTACAACTAAAAGTACTAGCAGCAGAACTAGTAGTTATGACAGCTAACACTGGTGGAGTGCAGGCACTTGTAGTCACTCCATCACACATATTATCTCATCTAATAAACATAGCTCAACCATTTGGTCATGATTGGCCATTTTGGGTATTTGTGACAAGTTCTAATTTACTCTTGACAAATTATTATCAAGAGCCATTATACCATATGTATTACTAATTTTTGAATTTGAAAGATTATTTCAAGACATTATTACCTACAGCAGAACAAAGGAAAGTGGATAGTTTTCTGACTAATGTTCAACAATGTTCCATCTCTGCTCCCTCAAGTAATGGTTTTAAATGAAATCTGTCATGTCTATGCATGTTACAGCTACTGTTATCCATGTTATCTATATATGCTATATATTAAAGCTCTACAAGTTAAAGCTTTGTAACAGGAGAATAGTATATAGGGCTTTTCCATCAACACTCTCCTCCTGCAGACATTCCTCGTACACATGCACTCCAGTCCTGTGTACAACAACTAGATCAAGGGGCACGGATCCTTTAATGACTGTGCAGTGGACACTCATGTCAATTCTCATGACTCTAGGTCAACCAAGAAATAAACTATTGTGTTACACAACTGAGATTTCTGGGTTAATTTGTAACTTCATCACAATGTAGTCTACCATGATTAATACATGTTGACAGCTTTTCCATGTGTTTGAGTTTTTTTATACATTTATTAACTTTTGATCACATTTCTGTGTGTTAATCTCTGCACTGTTTTCTCTTTTACTTGCAACTTCACTGTTAGGTTGTTTGCTCTTTATTAATATGTAGTAATCTCAGCTGTTATCTATTGTAGGTATTCCAAATGCCCTCATTTTTTGTATTGAATTTAGAGCTTTTCATTTATTAAAGATTTTTTTAAATATAGTCAAATCTACTAGTCTTTTGATTTTTGTCCTTCCCAACATCTGGTCTAAGAAATCTTCATCTATCTGGAACTAATTAACAAAATCCTTTGATTTTTTTTCAGAAGTTTTTAAGTTTTGTTTCCCAGATGTGTTTGTCTTAATCTACTTGGTAAAGTATAAGGTAGCAATTTAATTCTGTAAATGAAAATTAATCATCACATATTATAGCAGCTCATCTTCTCCACACAATTTGGAATGTCATTTCTAATGTATCATTGGATTTTCCTACATCCATTCTAGGTTGTCTTATTTAGTGGCTTCAAGAATAATGTTGACAGGACAGATCTTCACTATTATTCACTGTTGAATGCTGTCTAGGCCATTTTGATATTTGGCTTTCATAATTAAATATTGTCAAGTTTTATGAGAATATTTTTTAGACTGGGCCACATGTTGCCCAGCCTAGCCTCAAACTTGCTTTGTAGCTGAGGATAACTTGAACTGCTGATCCCTGCTACACACACCTGTACATCACAGGTGCTGGGATTACAAGTGTATATCACCATGCCCAGTTTATGTGATGCTGGTTATTAAATCCAGGGCCTCATGCTCTCTAAGCTGAGCTTCATACCTAACTCAAGAAATTTTATTTAAAATTTATATTCAACTGATAGGTTGATTTTATGAGAATTCATTTCTTATTCATAACTCATGTCTAATTCCTCATTTGCTCAAATGCTCTTTAATTCAGGTGTGTGTGTGTGTGTGTGTGTGTGTGTGTGTGTGTGTGTGTGTATTATGTATAATTATCTTCAGTGTCCTAAGCAGTTTATATTTTTAGATATTATAAGTGGAATCTTGTTTTCAAACCTCACTGCTAAATTAGTCCTGAAAATGATTTGTTATTGATTTGATATCTGAAAACCTTGCTATACTTTTATACATTCTAATAGTTTGATTATCAGTTATCATTGACTTCATATGCAACTATTTATGTCATCTGGGAATGAAGAACATTGTTCACTCTTAAGCTCTCTTATTATTCATATATTTGTATATTTAATTTTTTTCTATTTTGTTGATAACACTTCAGTAGAATGAGTACAAGTGGTGACAACATCATTACTTGCTTCCTGATTGTTTTGTTTTGTTTTTAAGAGTGAGGCTTTTAGTTTTTTCTTTATTTTTGAAATCTCATACATGTATTCAATGATACATGGTTTTATTTGCCCCCCGTTTCCCTATTCCAGCTCTTCCTAATAACATCAGTGTCCCCCTCTCAACTTCATGTTTGTTTGTTTTTTATAGCCCATTGTGTTCACTTAGTGCTGCCCAGATGTGCACAGACACTGGACCATCCCCTGGAGCATGGAAATCCTACCACTGGCCGCACCCTCCAACAGGAATGATCTTCCTTCTTCAGCAACCATCACCTGCTGATAGCTCTTCAGGAAGAAGTGGGACCTGAGAAGCTCCTCCCCATCTACTGTCTATGCCAGAAGTTTGGCAGGCTTGCTGTTGGACAAATCTTATACAGAAAACCATGGCTACGGTAAGTTCATGAGTGCATTAGCCATGCTGTGTCCAGATGGCAACATTTCTTAGCTTGTCTCCATCCTCTCACTCTTACATTCCTTTCACCTCCTATTCTATGAGACTCTTCCGAGGCATTGGGGGATGGGGATAGTATAATGCTCTGTTTAGGTCTGAGCACACCATCTGTTAAATAGCCCAGGTCTCTCTTTCTCTTGATACATAGATAGATAGATAGATAGATAGATAGATAGATAGATAGATAGATAGATGGATAGATAGAGATATCACATATTTAGAAACCATATTGACAAAAATAATCATTTAGCCAAACAAAACAAAATAAAAAAACCAACAACAGTATTGGATTCTACCTTAAAGCCTCTGGTTCCCCAGCCCTGTGGCTATTTATTTTTGTCAGCATTTCAGTACCTGTCATGAAATTCTTTCCTATGTAACAGGCATCAAATCCAATCCAATCCAATCAGAAAACTGTTAGGCACTCCATAATAGTTTCACCACTATCACACCAGTAGGCATATCTTGCCTATCACATCGGTGTTGTGTCCTGCAATATCTAGTACTGGGTGAGAACACTGATATCTCTTCTCCCCCAGCAGCCTGTATAACACACTATGGCACTATACTATAAAAGCTAACCATCAAGGAGGAAGTTTGCCGATGAGTTTGAGATTGATTTTTCTATGTCCTACAGCCAAAGTGTGTGATGTCATCATTAGGTTCTTACCATGTAGGTAGAGTGGATATTTAAGAACAATGACAATAGCCTGTGCTATTTTAGAAATGTCTGGTGCCTCCCTGACCAATGCCTTGTACTGTAAATTTCCTTTAGTTTCTACACAGGAATTTTAAGTGAGATTATGTTTGTCCTTGTAGACATCCTCCCTTCCTAGGCCCTAATAAAGACCTAAACAAATTAAATGACTAATTGCTTGCTATATTTGATAGGAAATTGTGTGGCATCAATATATGTGTCTTCACTATCTACTTATTGTGAGGCTTATGACATTTGCTGTAGATATTTCGTATGTTTGTCTAAATGTCGTCTTCTACATCAGTGAAGCTAATAGACAGTTTTGTCTTTTGTTGCAGAAGTTTTCTTAACAATTCTCTTTAATATTAAATCAAGCCTGCATCATAGGAATAAATGAGTTCTGAGCCTGAAGTTGGTGCATATTTTTATAAAACTTGAAAGCTTTGCATAATCACCCTTCATTTCTGTCCCTGAGACCTGTTAAGATTGGAATGGTCATTCCTTCTTTATTTGTCAAAGTGTGCTCGAAACTGTCTAGAGTGAAACTTATGGGTTCATTTGCTTATGTTTTGATTCTCCATTTGTGTTGGTGTGTTGGTTTTTAAGTAGTGATTGAATTTATTTAGTAGTTGTAAGTATATTCATACTTACTACTCTGTATTTACTTTTGTGAATTATATTTTATAGGAAATTTATCTATTTTTAACACACTAAAATAAGTATGAAATATGTCAGTGCCTGTTCTACCTGTTTTTAAAGCCATAATTAAACCTTTTCAAAAGAAGCTTTGGGTGGACCAGCAAGGGGACTCAGTAGGTAAAGAGGCTTGCGACCAAGTCTGGTGATCTGAATTCAATCCTTGGAATTCACACAGTGGAAGGAGAGAGTGGAGTCCTGCAAGCTGTCCCTTGACCTCCACATGCACACCAGAATACACAGCAAAATAAATGAAAAAAATTTAAAGGAAATTTGTATTGCATTTATGTGTTTATTTGTGGGGTGGGGTATGTGTGTCATAGTGGGCTTATGGAGGTCAGAGTACAACTTTTGAGAATTCAATCTCTCTTTTTACCGTGTGGGTCCAGGGGATCAGGCTTAGTACAAGCACCTTTACCCACTAAGCCACATCACCTGTCCTTGTTCTAATTTGTAAAAGCTGCTTCTTACCTTAGTTACAAAATTTCTCATTTATAATGTTGTACTGAGACAGCTAGATGACTCAGGGGGTAGGTTATTATCCTATGAACTTTTTCTTTTCTTCTTTTTCATCTTGATTAAAGACATCTGAAACATCTATTTTTCTTTTTTCACTTGTCTGCGATTATGGTATGCATGATGTTCTTGTGGGAGGTAATTATGTACATGCATATACACACATGATTCAACATCATGTACAACCCAGAGATTGATGTTGAGTGTCTTCCTTGGTTGCTTTCTACCTTACATCTTAATGGAAGGTTTCTCACTTGAACCAGAGCTCACCAATTTAGATATTCTTGGTAGCCAGCTTGCTCCAGTTATCTTCTGTCTTCACCTCCCATGTGGGACACCAAGCCCACTTAGCATTTATATGGTGTAGAGGGATTCTGAACTCCTGTCTTCACACTTGCACAGTGTATTGGTCAGTTTTTGTAAACTTAACATAAACTGGAGTCTTCTGAGAAGAGGTGTCTCAATTGAGAAAATGCCTCTATCAGATTGGCCTGTCAAAAGCCTGTGGGTTATGTCCTTGATTCACAATTGATGTGAAAGGTCCCAGCCCATTGTGGATGGTGCCATCTCTGGGCAAATAGTCCTGGAGAATGTAAGAAAGCAAACTGGATAAGCCAGAGAGAGCAAGCTAGTAAGTCCACTGATTTGGCTGGTTTTCTAATCTCTGAACTACCTTTGGGCTCAACATCCTGTTGGTATGTAAGCAGCTCAGATGGTTGCTTTGATTCTTCCCTAAACCCAAAAAGGCTCCTGCCCTCCTCGGTCCAGTTTCCCCTCACACTCTCTCCAGCTAGGACCAAAGCCTAATGGAAGTGGACAAACGCCCCTCTAATATCACAGGAGTAGTATTTTTTAAAAGTTTATATCTTGGTCTTTTCACATCCTGATGCAGGTGGATTGTAAGTCGTAGGCGACAAGCCTCCGGGCATAATTCACTTCACAATTGCCGCCATCTTTCAACTATGCCATCGAGGTGAAAAAGAAGAGAGAAAGTCTGTGCAGAGTTCAGAGGCACTCTACTGTCTCAGCACAGAAATGGCATTTGTCCCTTTGGTAATGCTCTAGAAGTCAGCAGCATTCATGAGAAATTGGTAATTATTGTTCTCCTACATGCCAATGAAATTAAATAAGAGCTGGACAATAAATAGCATTGTTATTATCACAGCTTACCTTTATGTTCACCAAATACAGGGGTTTTTTTTCCCTATTCCTCATTTAATGAAAAACCCACACTCAGCTCTTCTCCATACACACGAAGGTTAATTTCCAAAGAATGAATCAATCGTTACAAGCAGCACAAGCTCCAGCATCTCTGGGTATGCATGAATATTTCTTCTTGGCCTAGACATGGCTTCCTTTGGTCTAAGAATGTAAAATTAAATTGCCTTCCCCTCCTTGCATACACACACCCATATTCAGAGGATAGTGCAAGTACATTGAGTCCTGCTCACACTCCAGCACGTACAAATGCACAGTACAGAAGAATGCTGTTGGTTAGCCCCAGAGTGCTTTATGTGAACAAACCCGTTCTCTATTTTCTCTGGCCACTGCCCTTAACCTCCGAGAATCTCCTACTTGTTGTTATTCCCTGGAAATGTGCAGAGGGGTGTGTCTTGCCTAAACTATGCAACCTTCCTCCCATTCCTGAAAGTTGGGTGACTCAGGCATTGTTCTGAGTCTTGAACAGCAAAGGCATGTTTGGTCTGGCTGATGTTTTTTGTGGTTGTGATGGTGGCTGTGGTTTCAGGGAGGCTGGTAGTAAATTCCCTCAAAGACGTAAGAATGTAATCCACCCCTAACCTTTCTGCCTTCAGTCAGGCCCAGTGCCAGTTATGATTGCCAAAGAAATGTCCAGTGCCACCCCCCTCCCCCGACACACACACATACACCTTTCAAATCTCGTGGGAATTCTCTCACCAAAGTTAATTACCCAGATTCTTACAGTAGGAAATACAGGGAAATGATGTTCCCAAGCTTTGTGTCCCTGCAGTACAGGGTGTTGTACAGTGAAATGAAGCATTGCAACTAAGTGGAATAGATGATGATGTGCTTATCTGTTAAACTGATCAGAGCCACCCTGGTGAAGATGGGATTGAACTTGAACTTTTGCAATTATTTCTTTCAAAAATAATTTTGAGATAATAATATAATTACATCATTTCCCCCTTCCCTTTTCTCCATGAAAACCTTCATATATATCCCTCCTTACTCTAATTCAAATTCATGGTCTCTCTTCTTACTAATTACTATTACATATATACATATATATATATATATATCCATAAATATGTCAGTCTTTATGATGTTATTTGTATGTATGTTTTCAGGGCTGACCACTTGATATTGGATAATGAATTGGTATGCTTTTCCCTTGGGAAGACTGTCTCTTGCTATCAGCATTCCTTAGTTGCATGTAGTTCTTTGTGGGCAAAGGGTTGAGGCATCTTGGTCTTTCCCCATCCACTTTAGCATGTGTATTGTTGTTGTCCTTGTTCAGGTCATGTATTGACAGTCATGTTGGTGAGACTTTATGGGTATAGCTTCTGACATTAAAGGAGACAGAGTCTCTGTTAGGAGGGTAAATAACAGTAAGAAATATCTGAGACAGTCTCACAGCAAATTCCCTGTTCCTCTCGTACTTACAATTCTTATGCCCCTACTTCTCCAGTGGTTCTTTAGTCTGTGCAGGAGATGTATTGTAGATATGTCACTTGGACTGGGCTCCACAACTCTGTATTTTGATTGGTTGTAGTGTTCTGTTATGGTCTCCATCTGTTTCCAAGAGAAGCTTTCTAGATGAGGGATCATGACTACACTTACCTGTGTGTATACAGACAAATATTTAGAATGTATAGGGGATTATACTGGTTTAGTAAAGTGGCAGTTTTAGGTTCTCCTCCAAGATCCATGACTTCACTATGCCTGAATAGTTGGCTAGGTTTCCAGTACCGGTCATGACTTCCCTCTTATGGAGTTATTATTAAGTCCAATGAGAGAGCTGGGTACTGTCAAGGTATTATGTGCCACTACTGCCCCCTTAGTGTTCTCTTGCCATGCTGGTCATTGCGGTGGTGTCATGGCTGGGTAGAACTGTTGGCTGCTTTCCTCCTTTGGAGGCTTGCTTGCATGGCACCTTCTCGTACCATGAAAAGTAGTCCTCTGGGAGGAAGCACACAGATCAGTTCCAGCTCAGGGGCCTCAGGGCCTTGCGTCTGAAGTGCATGATGTCTTCAGCAACTGAGAATTATCACTTCTTGGGGACAACCAAGGACAATAGCAATACCCTATAACATTTTTTGAGTGTTGTGGGCAACTCCGACTAACAACTTCAAAGGAGGTTTCTCATGTCTGGTATTAGAGCTAGCTTCATATTTCTTTCCACAGTCGTGGCTATGCTCATTCCTCTCCAGTCAAAAATATTTCTTTAGGTTTAATTTTCTTTATGTTTAATTTATTGACTGTGAAAATTTTGGGTTTGTTTATGTTGTGGAAAGTTTTTCTTTCTCCCTCAATTATGGTGGATATTTTTGCAGAGTATATTAAGCTATGTTGGTCATCATAATTGTTTAATATTTGGGATGCATTAGTCAAGGCTCTTCTGGCTTTCATCCTTTCCACTGAGAAATCTGCTGTTATTCTGATGGGTATTCCTATGTATGTAACTTGTGTTTTCTCTCTTGCAGTTTTCAATACACTTTCTTTGTTCTGTATTCTCAGTGTATTAACTCTGCTATGCTGTGGAAATTTTCTGATCTTGTGTATTTGATGTTCTGTGTGGTGTGTGTGTGTGTGTGTGTGTGTGTGTGTGTGTGTGTGTGTGTGTGTGTGTCTTAGCTTGGGGAAGTTTTTTTCTATGATCATGTTGAAGATCTGGCCTATATCATTGACTTGAGATTCTTTTCCCTCATCAATGCCTATAATTTGAAGGCCTGGTCTTCTCATAATGTCCTACACTTTTTGTATGTTCCTTTCCTTTGTTTTTTTTTTTTAATTGTATTCCTTGCTTATTTTTTTGGAAGATAAGTTTGTAATTATATTTATGTACAGAAAACTTAGCAGTGTACATTTAACCCAATTTAGTGGCGAGTTCTTTGGCCTTTGCCTTTTCCAGCTTGGCAATCCGAGCCACAGATTTAGGACCCAGGACATTGCCTCCCCAGTGGCAGTGGATCTCATTGTATCTGTCGTTGTAATTGGTCCTAATAGCTTCCACCAGCTTAGCCAGAGCACCCTTGTCCTCCGAGTTAACCTGTGTGAAGGCAACACTGGTGCATGTCTTCCTGTGGACCAGACGCCCCAGCCTGGCCTTTCCATTGATAATGTAGTAGGGGACCCCCATCTTTGACACAGAGCAGGCGGGAAGACCACCAGCTCAATGGGGTCTACATCGTGGGCAATCACGACCAGCTGAGCCTTCTTGTTCTCTACCAAGGTGGTGACTGTATTGACCCCCTCCCCCACCGAAGGACAGATGGTCCCTTAGTTGGGACACCCTTTGCCAACAGCTTTCTTCTTAGCACAGGCCAACAGCCTTTGCTTCTTCTCCCGCTTTGTCTCTGGCCTGTACTTGTGAGCAAGCTTAAGCAGCTGGGTAGCTGTTTGCTGGTCCAGGGCCTGTGTGAACTGGTTAACGGCAGGAGGTACTTGGAGCCGCTTATAGAGGGTGGCTCTTTGCCGCTGCAGCCTAATGTAGCGGGGCCATTTGACGAAGCGTGTGAGATCTCTTTTGGGCTCGATGTCCTGCCCAATGCCGAAGTTCTTAGGCCTTTTCTCAAACAAAGGATTCACCACCTTTTTGGCCTCCTGTTTCTTCATGACCCCGGGGCCGGGGCCACCTTCTTCCCCTTGGCTTTCTTTCCTTGGGCATCTTGCTCCGCTGGAGGAGAGAGCTTCTTTGCTTATTTAATTAAGATCTCCTACTTTATCTTTAAGTCCTGATAGTCTATCTTCTGCTTATGAAGACTTCCTTTGAGTTTTCAAGCTGGATTATTGGGTTTTTCAATTCCATCTTCATTTCAGTTTGAGTCCTTTTCAATGTTTCTATCTATTTGTTGAATTCCATTCACAAGCCCTGGATTGTCTTCATCATTTCCATCAGCCTTATGTTTGTGTTTTCTTGGGCATCATCCGGGTGTTTATTCTTATTATATTCTTTTTCCTTGGTTTCATTGAGCCATTTCTGTGCCTTCTTTAAGCTTCTTAAATTCTTTGATGAAGTTTATAATTGTTCTTTTAAATTCTGTGTTCTGGAGTTCATCTAGGTACATTCCTATAGGACTAGTAGGTTTTAGGGGGAGGAGAGACTAGCTTGCTCTTTCATATTGTTTGTGTTTTTGTGATAAAATCTGGGCTTATTGGACTTCTCTTGTTGATTCTGTGTCTTTTAGGGACAGAGCAGGCCGGAGCAGATGAGAGAATTTGGAGGTCTGTTGGCCTAGAGGTTGGAAATGGCTTAGGTAAAATGAAGTAACATAGCCTGGCTTGGTGTGCAGGATATGTATCCTGATCCAAGTCTGAAGTGTGTGGGTGATCTGACTGGGTGGAGAAGGTGGATGTGATATAGGAGGGGCCTGTGGGTTGGGAGGCAGGTGCAGAGGGCCTTGATAGATGCCTAGAGGTTGGTTGCAGAGCATGCAGGCGTAGGTAGACTAATTTGGGCACTGGATGTAGGACCCAGGATCTGGTGGGTTAGGGGGAGTGCATGGAGGGGAGGGTCAGGCAGACTCACTTTGAAATTACATTTTGGAAAAGAAGGATTGTGCTTAATGTGGTAGTCCCAGCCCGAAGGAGGCTGAGGCAGGAGAATCTTGAGTTTGAGACATAAGTTTGAGCTTTTTTAAGCATGTCTTTAAAAAAAAAAGAGTTAAAAACAGGACAGAGACAGGTTTCAATTAGGCTAGCCTATTGCAAAGACTGGAAGCAGGGAACAGGAACCCTTTATGACAAACCAACATGAGCAGAAAGTTTGTGAATCGGAATATTAACATCTGGAAGACGGGCTGCAGCCAGGTCACAGACAGACTTTTATCACTAAGGGGAACCTTCATGTGACAAGACTTAGGAAACAGTCAACGGAAATAAAGAAAACGGTTTTCCCGTCTTTGAGGAAGGATTTCAGAACAAAAAGGTGCACTTACAAATGAGAAGATTTCATTTGGGAAGTTATTTTTAACTTACTTTCCTTTTTCTGAGCAATGATGCAATGTCTAGGTAATAGATTTGGCTTCAGAGTCACCTAAAAGTAACTTTGTCCCCTGATGGTGATGTATCCTGGGTCACACCACACAACAGGCTGTGTTCCCGCTGTTCTCACACAGAAAAGAGGAATAATAGTTCAACGATGCAGGGGGTTGTCGCAACAGACTGCTATCTGTACACTAGCTTAAAAAGTCCCTCTCACGCTACTTCATGAGACCCTCACACACTGTAGCATGGAATGACATCTATATTTATTGGTTTGTTTAGACTCTAGTAATAAACACTCTCAGCAGCCAAATAACTTGAGACAACTCTTTCTTCTTGTCTCTACCACCTGTCCAATTTAAAAACATAGGTCTCTGCTTACTAAGGTTACATAGACCCCGTCTGACAGAGCAGCCCATAGCAAATGTGACCAGTTACTATGCCAGGGGATAAAGAGATCTATCTGAACTTACATTGAGGATTAATGTTCTGGCCCGAAAGTAACTCCAACCTTCAGCAGAAAGCTCATCATCCAGAAAGAATCATAATGCCCACCTCAGCTATGAGGGGGCAGGAAGTAAAGCCAGGATGTACTTGGAAGGGCTACCTTACCAATATTTGGTAAACATAATTGTATTTTTCCACATTTCTCTTTTTAAAATTATAAGTGTGAAAACAGAGGGCTTAAGTAAAGTTTCCTAAGACTGTACAAGCATCGAAACTTTTCACCTCATCTTAGCTTCCTGCCTGCAGTCCTGAATGCCCTAGTGCGTCGCATGTGCACAGCTGTGAGCATTATACCTAATGTATTTAAATGTTGTTAGACTGCCTGGGACTTAAGAAGCATGAGTGACTCAGTGACGGTTACCTTTTGTTCTTTCTTATTTTGCTTTTAACATGTCATTTAGAACTCCATTCTATTTTTAGTAATAGATACTTTTCTCTGTAATGACCATGGAAGTCAGTGAAGTCAGTGACTTTAAATAAATTATGAATGTCATGTCATCTGGTTGAACACAGCTTTGTATTCCCAGCATGTATTCCCATAACTATTTTGTATGTGAATGAGGTAGTTGACAGACAATATAGGTCTATATCAGGCTAACCTTTGAATTCCACAATGCAATAAGCTAACATAGACTTTATTGGAATAGGCTTGAAGTTTAACACCTTACCTACAATGTGGACATTTTTTTTTCATTCTTTGTATTTTGGTTTTTCAAGACAGGGGTTCTCTGTATAGCCCTGGCTGGCCTGGAAATCACTCTGTAGACTGGACTGGACTTGGATTGACAGAGATCTACCTGCCTCTGCCTCTCAAGTGCTGAGAGTAAAGCCATCCACTACCACCACCTGGCCAATGTGGTTATTTTTAGGAAGTATTAAATTAAAAGTTTCATATTTCCTTGTGTGGGGGTTTGAAAGAAAATGACCTCTGAAGGGAGTAGCACTATTAGGAGGTGTGGTACTGCTGGAGTAGGTGTGCCCTTGTTGGAGGAAGTGTGTCGCTGTGGGGACAGGCTTTGAAATCTCATATATGATCAAGCCACACACCCATTGTCTCAATCCACTTACTGTTGCCTGAATATCAAAATTTAAAACTCTCAGCTCCTTCTCCAGCACTGTGTCTGTCTGCATGCCACCATGTCCCACCATGATAATAATGGACTAAACCTCTGAAACTGTAAGCCACCCATTAAATGGTTTCTTTTAAAAGAGTTGCCATGTTCCTGGTGTCTCTTCACAGCAATAGAAACCCTAAGACAGAAACTGGTATCAGGAACTGGGATATTTCTGTGATAGGCCTGACCATGAGTTTGTTTGGAGGGATTCAGACTTTGGTACTTCAGTTTAGGAAAGCAGTGGAATGCTTTAAGCACTGCTTAATGGGCCATACTAGTAGGAGCATGGAAGACAGTGATGCTAAGAGTGATTTGAACTATGTGGGGCTGGCTCAAGAGGTTTCAGAGGGAAAGAATTTTTTTATGTTGCCTAGAGATCATTCTTGTGATATATTATGGTGAAGAATGTGGCTACTTTTTGCCCTTGTCCAGAGAATCTAAGCCTAAAGTGAAGATATTTGAAATAATTCTGTTGACAGAGGAGATCTTTTTTTTAATTTATTTTATTTTATTTTACAATATAATTCAACTTTACAAATCAGCTATAGATTCCCCCGTTCTCCCCCTCCCCCCCCGCCCCCCTCCCCCCGGCCCACCCCCCATTTCCATCTCCTCCAGGGCAAAGACTCCCCCGAGGATTGAGATCAACCTGGTGGACTCAGTCCAGGCAGGTCTAGTCCCCTCCTCCCAGGCTGAGCCAAGCATCTCTGCTAAGCCCCAGGTTTCAAACAGCCAATTCATGCACTGAGCACAGGACCCGGTCCAACTGCCTGGATGCCTCCCAAACAGATCAAGCCAATCAACTGTCTCACCCATTCAGAGGGCCTGATCCAGTTGGGGGCCCCTCAGCCATTGGTTCACAGTTCATGTGTTTCCATTCATTTGGCCACTCGTCCCTGTATTCCAACCATCCCTGGTCCCAACAACTCTTGCTCACATAAACCCTCCTCCTTCTCGCCAATTGGACTCCCGGAGCTCCACCCGGGGCCTCACCGTGGATATCTGCATCCAGTTCCCTCAGTCACTGGATGGGGTTTCTAGCACGACAATTAGGGTGTTTGGCCATCCTATCACCAGGGTAGGTCAGTTCAGGCTATTTCTCGACTATTGCCAGCAATCTATTGTGGGGGCATCTTTGTGGATTTCTATGGGCCTCTCTAGCACTTTGCTTCTTCCTATTCTCATGTGGTCTTCATTTACCATGAACATTCCTTGTGTTCCCTCTCTGTTCTTGATCCAGTTGGGATCTCCCGCTCCCCCAAGTTCTCTTTCCCTCGTCCCTCGCCCCTCATTACCCCCACTCACATCCAGACTGTTCATGTAGATCTCATCCATTTCTCTGTCATTGGGCGATCCCCGTTTCTTTCTTGGGGTCCTGTTTTCCAGGTAGCCTCCCTGGTGTTGTGAGTAGCCATCCAGTCATCCTTGTTCCACAACTAGTATTCTCCTATGAGTGGGTACATACCATGTTTGTCTTTCTGAGTCTGGGTTACCTCACTCAGGAGGATTTTTTCTAGATCCATCCATTTGCCTGCAAACCTCATGATGTCATTGTTTTTCTCTGCTGAGTAGTATTCCATTGTGTATATGTGCCACAGTTTATTAATCCATTCTTCGGTTGAAGGGCATCTAGGTTGTTTCCAGGTTCTGGCTATTACAAATAATGCTGATATGAACATAGCTGAGCAAGTGCCCTTGTGGTATGATTGAGCATTCCTTGGGTATATGCCCAAGAGTGGTATAGCTGGATCTTGGGGGAGATTGATTACCAATTTTCTCAGAAAGCGCCATATTATTTCCAAAGTGGCTGTACAAGCTTGCATTCCCACCAGCAGTGGAGGAGAGTTCCCCTTGCTCCACATCCTCTCCAACACAAGGTGTCCTCAGTGTTGTTGATCTTAGCCATTCTGACTGGCGTAAGGTGGTATCTCAGGGTTGTTTTGATTTGCATTTCCCTAATGATTAGGGATGTTGAGCAATTCCTTAAATGTCTTTCAGCCATTTGTGTTTCTGACAGAGGAGATCTTAAAACAGTATGTTTTAAAGATCTTAAAACACTAGTATGACTGTGTCATGTGGTTGTTAGTGGTAACTCTAATGAAGATAATGAAAAGGAGCAAGCTGAGCAAGGTGAAATATGAAATGTAAAATCTGAGGAGAAAAGGAGCACCATGAAGTGGAATGGAGCCAAGTTCTGTGTTCAAGGAGATAAACAGATTAAGAAATGGAATAAAAGGAGCATTAACATCAGGGCAAGACCCCACCCAGCTAAGTTCCTTGTGAAAAGAAAATAAAGAAAAGCTTAGAGCTGGGTTGGTGGTATTCGCCCTTATTCCCAGCACTTGGAAGGCAGAGGTTGGTCGATTTCTGATTTTAAAGCCACCCTAGTCTACAGAGCAAGTTCCAGGGCAGTCAAGCTTTGGCAGAGAAGGACAGAAAGTGTCTCAGGATAGCACCACGTTTTTTTTGTTTTTTTGTTTTTTTAACTAAAATATATCACTTTCTAGATCGATCCAGCTAGAAAAGTTTCAAAGAAGACTGAATTTGTCCATTCAGCCTAATGAGTACAGAATGAGCACCTGAACAAGTGGTCCCCTACAAAGGTTCTTGTTATGTGCTGAGTTCAACACACAGGATGAGAAGCCTGAGATAAAAGAGTCAAGGAGATGGTGGAGGTAGACTGCGGAGGACTTTGAAATCAAGACTGATACTCACAGATTTATGTCTTATTAATATAATAGGAGCTGTATATGGTAGCATATACTTGTGATTCTAGCACTGAAAATGTTGAGACAGGAGGATTGTAAGTTGGAGCCAAGCCTGGGCTCCATAGGCAGACACTGTCTTTAAAAATGAAAAGACTTGTTTTAGGTAACCTTTATTATAATACTCAAATACCATAAAGAAAATGGACAATAAAGAGATACAAACAAGCTTCCCCTTCTTAATGTTTTCCCTTATTTTCTATCTCTATGATTATGCTTGGAAAAGATACACTGATACTTGACAGCATTTTATTTTCTGATTTTTTTGCCCATATTATATAACTATCAATATTTTTGTCAGTTCAAACTTCACAATAATAGTAATGACCAGGGCTGGAAATATGACTCTGGTTAAGAGCACTGACTGCTCTTCCAGAGGACCTGGGCTCAACAATCATGCACCTACATAGCAGCTCACAACTGTCTGTAACTCCAGTTTCAGAGGACCATAACCTTCGCATGGCAAAACACTAATGCACATAAAATAAAAAAAAAACAGAAAAATTTAAAATAAAAAAATAGTAATAGTAATTACCATTCTCATTGTTTCTGAAATTTTTTCAGTGCTACATTATTTACTCTTATCAGTGATGTATAGTTAAACCATTTTTTAGCAAAATCTTTACAATTCTAAGAGTGATGCTTTCATTTAAAGATTACAAACATTATGTGTTCTTCAAATAATGCTAAATTAAATATTTACTGAAGAATTATAAAAAAATTATAGAGCTGTTAGAAAATACAAGAAGTCAATTGTGCACATCCTCCCAAATATGAAATATTATAAACTAATCTTTGTCTCTGAGCAAGAGAAAAATGCCACACTGATTTTTAAATTTTATGTTATTGCATGCAATGAACCTTCACGTACTTCTGTAATTGGCTTACTGTTTGCATTTCCTGTTTTGTGAAGTATATGTTTTGTTTGTTTTGGGGATATGAAACTTATTCAGCAAAAAGGATCAAAATTTTGTGATTGCAATACAGTATAGTTCCTCCCTTTGATAATGTCATTTATTATGCATGAAACTTTCAGGGAAAAGAATGGAGGGTCAAAACAATATAATGTGTCCTGAAAAATGTACACTTTTGACACCTGCAACTTCCATGAAAATAGTTCTATAAAAATCTCTGTAGAGTTTGTTTCATACTACTTTAAGAAGAAGAAAGCTTCAAAAACAAAGTAGTTTAATTTCATGTAATTCTCCCATACAGATCTCAGTAGCCATGTGTGTTCTTACTTACACAGCAGTGTGAATTAATTGTGAATTATAAACACTTGCAGTGAAAATGTGTGAATAAAGAAAGGGCCAAGGAGCTGCTGTGTGAATCAGATTAATCTGACGGTGGCCAACACGAGTACCCCATGTTATGGCTTTCTGTGCAATTAATTGTATTCTGACATTGAACAGGATAGTTTTTCATTCCTTGATCCTTTGCAGTTTACCCAGTAGTGACATTGTACTTTTAATAAACTGCTTTCCTCTTCCACTTAGAGTTCATCCCTGTTACTCCTTGCCCAGTGTAAATGTTAGGTATTCTATAAGGTAAAGTGAGGTGCACAGAGTAACTCTTTTTAGAGCCTAAAATGTATGTTAAATTGAAATTGTCATAGTCTTAGTTTAAAGCTAATCTTGCATTTTGTAAGCTGGCACAATTCAACAGAATATAACTTACCTAAATGATGGTTTATAGTGGTTTCTCTGTTCTCTATTCTCTAGGCATTATCATGATTTTGCTTGTGTATTCTGAATCAGTTTCTATGTGATGCTGGTCATTGTGGTCATTTCATGCTGAGTCATGTCTGCTTTATTTCCTTATTTTTGTTAATCTGCATTAATTTTTTTTATTCTCACTGGATAGGATGGTGCATGCCTTTGATTCCAGCAGATGGGGCAGAGATGAGCAAATTTCTGAGAGTTCAGGTCCAGCCTGGCCAACATAGTGAGTTCAAAGACAGCCAGGAACATCCAGAGCTATGTTGTGAGACCCTACCCTTTAAAAAAAAAACTGTGTGTATGTGTACGTGTGTGTGTGTGTGTGTGTGTGTGTGTGTGTGTGTGTGTGTGTGTGCAGATGAGTGATGGTGGAAAGATCATCTCAGAAACCATGACAGCACCTGTGACTGGGATCTGGGGCTGAATAAGACCACTTGGATGCTGAAGTCCAGGGACAAAGGCAGAGACATTCACACACAAGGTGGGAGAAGGGCCATATAAGCTATTCAGAGTGCAAAGATTCTCCAAAATGCAATGAGTAGCCATTGATAAATCTTAAATAAGAATAACCATAAATGAATGTGTGCTTAGAAAGTACAAATCAGCTGATTTATTAGAAAAAGCTGTGCTGTGAGTGGTGCTAGCATGGGAGTCGATTAGAAAGTAGTTGTGTTGTCCAGATTGTAATTTTTAACCTAGAAAGGATGGAGATGAAGACATAGATGTATTTGAGATGCACACTGCTTGGGTTCCTTGTGTGGGAAAGTCTTTGGCTGGAGGCCATGGAATCTAGTGACTGGATCCTGGCCATTCTATGTGCTGTAATTTCAGGTCAACGTTTTGCAAATGAAGTTGTTTATTGAAGCTCAAGGTCAGTTAGGTTGGTTTGGAGGTCAGAAGAGGAGGCAAAGAAAGACACATGTTGAAGAATCACTGTCACATACAGGTCAAACATCTCTGATGTGAATATCTGAAATCTCCTAAAATTTTAACTGTTTTGAACACTGGCATGACACCACAAGTGAAAAATTCCATAGCTGACCTCATGGAGCAAGGGCTATCTAGTGTGGGTACACTAATTGCTTTGTTCAAAATTACCTTCATATGACACAGAAGGAGGGTATGGAACATATGTGAATGTGATGGTTAGTCCTGGGCCACACCTGCAAGATATTCATTATGTATTTGAAATATTTTAATGTGTGGAAAAACTCCAAATGTTAAGCACTCTGGTCATAGATATTTAGATTAACTACAGTCTGCCTGCAGGTAGAATTTGGAGTGTAAATCAGGAGTTGTATTCACCTCTGCATCATGCTAAACACAATATGAAGACAATAGTCAACTACTGCTCAGCCTATGCCAAGCCGTGAAGAAATTGCACATGTATTACATAGCCAAGATGGGATTTTTTTTTACATGTCTGCTTATCCTGCCTATACTTCCTGCCTGGCTACTGGCCAATCAGCATTTTTTATCCCAACCAATCAAAGCAACACATTCACAGCATTCCGAACATCCCATAGCACCTCCCCTTTTATGTCTAATCAAAAAGGAAGGGTTTAACTTTAACATAGTAAAATTATGTATAACAAAACACTTATCAAGCAAGAATTACAGTTACAATTATCCTATATTTGTGAGTCTAAGGTTGCATATCTAACTTATCTCTTACCATAACCAAGGAAAACCATAATTATAATTATCTAGTCTTCAACTATATCAAAGACCTCAGAAGGATATAATATTATCTAAATAAACAGGAATTCTTGGATTTTTAAAGAAGATTTAATTTTATTTATTTTATTTTATTTTTCCATTGAGCCTGTGAGGCAACTTAAAACAAGACAGTGAAATTCATTTCACAGATGTGTCAACAGCTGTCTTTTCACACACCAGAAACCCAGAAGGTTTTACTGGCTTTCTTCTGTATGCACCATTACAGAACGTGACCTTGTTTATACACTACTTCTGCCAAACACTTAGCTCAGCCAATGACCTTTAAGTCTACAGTCCTGTTGCTTTGATATTCAGCCAGAGAAGCATGTGATTATTACAAAGTTAGTTTGAGATGTATTTAAGACAGATACATTTTCCAACTACAAATGTAATTCTACATGGAACCATCAGGTATACCTTTGATTTCGTTATTCCAAACGATTTAACAGCAAAGGAGATGTACTAGCTCATATGTCTGAAATCCTGGAAATACAACGAACTTCCCATTGTTTTGCTTTGAATTCTGTGTCAACTTCATTTAGCCAACTCCTCTTCTGACCCCAGGTGGCTGTCAGGGGCTGCCATGACAGTATACCCGGAATTGAGAACTGAAAGACTCTGAAAACTTACTATATGCTTACGACTGACCAGTTAACCTGCCTCTGTTCATGGGTGTTGGCTGAAGGTGTAAGACTGCTGGGTCAGAGTTGGACAGCTCACTAGTCACAGCAACAGCGAAGTCTGGCACTTTCTGTGCTGTTTCCTTATACCAACTAGTGATTCAGAGAAGCCTGGGTAACTCCTGCTTGGACAAGCTGTGCCACAGGAGGCAAAGCCCACACTTGGGGAACCTGGGTCTTTCATAACATGTATTGAGTGCGGACTGTTTGTCACTCCAGAGGAGATACTGTTAGATAAAGAAGTCTTTGCTCCTGGTTGTGTAAACCCAACTGAAAGGTAGACCAAGAAATAGCCAAAAGAATATTAAACAGGCATGAACACAATAGAGTGATGGTTTCCAATCAAGTAGAAGCATGCCAGGAGACTTCAAATAGGGCCTTGGGAGATTAGTGTTTGGAGTGTATGTTGGTGGAGATTCAATATATACTTCCTTAATCTGTTTCTAGGTCAGACCAGGCTGTTCGGTGAGTCTGGCATACTCCTAGCATAGTTTCTTGAGTGAATGAATAATTTATTTTCTCTAACTCTATTATCACATTGTATTCCAGTTTTTACTTTTATAAACTTCTCCTTCTTAAATACAACTTTATTTTATTCTCATCTCCAGATTTACACTCAAGAAAAAGAATATATATGTATGTATGTATGTATATATATATATATAATTTAACCTTTTTCTGGTTCATGTTAAAACACTATAGTTTAGGCCTGAGGGGGTAGCTCATCGCTTAGAGTGCTTACCTAGCATCCACCAAGCCTTGGGTTTGATTCTCAGCACCACCTAAAACTGGATGTGGTAGTATGTGAAGTTGGGTGGGTAAGGAGGTGGGGGAAATCTAGAAGGAGTTGGGTAAAGGGAAAGAATATATCGAAATATCTTGTATGAAAATTGTATAATTAAAAAATAAAACAGAAAAAATTATCTTTTCTTCTACAGCTGGTCATTATACAGACATCCTTGAAAGATTAGAACAGGATAAGACATCTAGTGCCTCCCCTCAATGCATGCAGCGTTACAAGCCACCTGTGAAAGCTCTCTCCCAGCACTCCTATGAGAAATGGGACAGAAAGAATTCTGTTTCAGCCTTTCCCAGGAGGACACACTGGACACAGCTACCCGAGCAACTGCTGTGGATACAAACAGGGAACAAAATCACTTCATTGCTGGTTAGTTTTCGTCAACTTGACACAAACAGGAGTTGACTGCAAAGAGAGAACCTCAACTGAAAATTGCCTCCATCAGATTGACCTCTAGGCATGTCTGTGGAGTACTTTGTTGACAGATGATTAATGTAGGAGGGCCCAGTCCACTGTGGGTGTCACCATCTCTGGGCAGGTGGCCCTGTGTTGTATAACATGGAAAGCTGAGCAAGCCATAAAAATCAGTCAGTAAGCAGCTCTCTTCCACGGCTTCTGCCTCACCACCTACTTGAATTCCCGCCCTTACTCCTTCAATGATAGACTGTGATCAGGACATTTTAATCAAATAATCCCCTTTCCCCCCGCAAGTTGTTTTTGGTTGCAGTGTTTATGACTGCAACAGAAACCACAGTAGAACGCATAGGTTACTTGATTCACCTCTATGGCCACAGGAGGAGTCATGCTGGGAACTCCATGTAGGTCTGAGTTTGGGGCATTGAGACACAAGAAGGGATGTGGGGATTACAGACGCAACCAACAATTGCTGATCATTAGTAGGAACCGTTTGTATTTAGTGGGCATCAGGGTTAGAATATGAAGTAAGTGTGTAATTGCAGGTGGTCTAGTGTGTTAACTAAGATTAGTGTTTAGAGTGCTTCCCACCCAGGAAACTCAATGATGTCACCCTCCTCTTCTCTTCCCATCATGGATGAAGTAATTACTACAAAATGCTCTGTGGCCCGGATACTCATTTAGCACAGTCTACATCACCTTTAATCAGTTGACTACCGCCTAGTTCTCCAGCCTCAACTCTTTCTACCACCTCCCATTTCCTTCTATACACAGTTGTTTCAGTTTCCTGTTGTTAAGCTATTTGCAGCTTCTGTAATGTCTTCTATGGCAGAACTTATAAATATTTCCAAACAACAGTATTCATACCCATTTCTTAATGCCTGTAATTTTTAAAACAAAATGTCATTATTCATATGTCTTGTCCCTCCCGTGATGTAGTTAACATCTGTCCTCTTCCCCACCAGGCTATAGGCCCCAGAGTTCAGAAACCAGGTTGATTTTTGTTTCCTGTATCTTTAGTGACTCACAGGTGGTAAGTGTCCAGTAAACACCTGCAGCAATTGAATGTTTTTCAAAATGCTAGTGGCCGTGTGACACAGGAGTTACCACCTCTGTAACTATTGTCACAGCTCACATTCTAAACAGATTACTTATTAGCTGGCTACCCTTGAGCAAGCACCTTGGACTCTCTTATGTTTGTTCTTCCGTATAAAATAGACTGTTTAAATGCCGATTTCATAGAGTTACTGTTTTTTTCTTAAATGTGAAAAAGAAAAGCCTAAGGTTTAAACCTTATGCCTACCCTGCAGTCAGCATGGGACAGCTAGCTGTTGTCACAACTCTCCTTGCATTGGAAACAGACGTCCAGGTATCTGTATCCTTGCTAGATTATCCAGTGTCACAAGGCTGGAGCTGGCATCATTCATGATAGATGACTGCAAAACTAGTCTACAATTGTCATTTAGCATAAGCACATTAAATCGATTGTCAAATTCAGAGGATAATATTTAAATTTAAATCATCAGGATAGTAAAGTATTAATGACATTTCTTCCCGAGTTCTGCAGTCATTGTTTTTATGAATTATTAAAGCTAACAGTTCCTACTTTATCATTTATTGCATGCCTAATCTATTCCAGGCAGTGGTGATACATGAATTGTTCCACTAATTTCCCCAACACCATATGAGGCTTAGGTATTTTTTTTTGAACAGATTAAGGCATTTGAGTCCCAGATGAACTGAGGAACTCCCTCAAATCATTGGACTACCAAGGGGGAGAGAGAGCTCAAAGCTAGTGTCTTCCCTAAGATGAGTATGTTATGAAGTGTTCGTTTATTTTTGCCAATTAAAGACCTTCAGGACTACTGAAAATATACGTTCCCCAAAGTTACATAAAGCTCATGCCTTTACTGGCAGTTCATCTCTGTGGTGGAGGAGGCCTCCTTCGAGGAGACCTTGAGACTCCAGGCTCTGATTTTCCAGTGGGCTTTGAGGACACTG